>JAADYB010000331.1:0-24935 GCA_023338075.1 Phytopythium litorale
CGCCAACCAGATGGAGGGCGTGCACTGCGACGACCACGACTGCACCATCGAGAACGTCTGGTGGGACGACGTGTGCGAGGACGCGCTGAGCATCAAGGGCGGCTCGGCCTCGAGCGTGTCGACCGTCACGGGTGGCGGCGCACGCTCGGCCGACGACAAGGTCGTTCAGCACAATGGCTACGGCAAGGTCGTCATTGATGGCTTCTATGCTGAAGACTTCGGCAAGCTCTACCGCTCGTGTGGCACCTGCGGCGACCGCCAGCGCTTCGTGTCGGTCTCGAACGTCTACGCCGTGAATCCGGGCAAGAGCATCGTGACCGTGAACGACAACTACGGCGACGAGGCGACGCTGAGCAACATCTACATCTCGGCCGACGGCGACGACTACGACGTGTGCGCGTGGTCGCAGGGCAGCGAGGACGGTGAGCCGACCGAGCTTGGCGCTGGCATCAAGGACCCGCTGTGCCAGTACACGGAGAGCGACATCCACATCAACGAGGATGTGTCGACTGCGACCAGCACGTCAACTGCGACTTCGACCACCTCGTCGAGTAACTCGACGTCCACCGCCGCGTCCACCGCGTCATCGCTTAGTGAGGAGTCCGCGTCTTCGTACAGCGACGAGTCGACCTCGTCATATAGTGAGGAGACCACCACGTCGTACAGTGAGGAGACTGCTACTTCGGCTGAGGCTGAAGCCGACGACGATGTGTACACGGTCGCGACCGTGACCCCCGAGCCTTCTACGGAGGACGGTGACGACGTGTACACGGTGGCCACTGTGACTCCCGTGCCCTCGACTGAAGACGATGACGACGTGTACACGGTGGCTACCGTGACTCCGGAGCCGGTCACGAATGGAGAGGACGAGGAGACTGCCTCAAGCGAGAGCTCGGAGGAGACTTCGTCGAGCGAGACGTCCGAGGAGACTGCATCCAGTGAGAGCTCGGAGGAGACTTCGTCGAGTGAGAGCTCCGAGGAGACTTCATCGAGCGAGACGTCCGAGGAGACTTCATCGAGCGAGACGTCCGAAGAGACTTCGTCGAGCGAGACGTCGGAGGAAACTGCTGGTGAGGCGGACGAGACTGCGGCTGCGCCGGCGTCGACCCCGTCAATTGACACCACCACGTCGTCGTGCAAGACGCGCATGCGCCGCAACTAAACCTCCGTCATGCCGCTCTCTATGTGAACCACCTCGTTGCGTGATGTTGTGTGGACGAATGAAATATGCAGTTTTGATTTTTTTGCTAAAATGGGGTCCATGAGTTTACAATTTGTTGATGTTTGACATGTTGGTCGTTTCGCTTCCATGAGGCGGGCACTTTGATTGTCGTCCGACGATCGCAATGGAGACGCGACGTGTTCGCTCGATAGAACGCTCGATAGAAGCGCTCCGTCCACGCCACGGCCATCTGTGCAGCCTCTGGCTCGCGCCAGAGAACGCCGCGCACGTGGGACGCATGACTACTGCGGTCGCAGCAACGGTGGTCATCGTCCATGGTTCGAGAAACCGCGCGGAAACCAAATGGGTCGCTCTGCTCTGCTGCCGATCCAAAACGATCCCGTGGCATCTTTGGGCTCCGGTCGACACTACCGGAGCTCTGAAGCAGACGCGTTGATCCGTCGAGCTCATTTCCAAATTGGCCAGCTCATCGACACTCGACACCCTTCAAGCACCAACGATGGCTCGCTTCCTCCTTCCTTCCACGGCCGCGCTTGTCATCAGCAGCGCTCTCGGCGCGTCTGTCCCTGACGGGACCTGGCCCACAAGCCAAGGAAACGTCAGCTACTCTGAAGTGTACGTCATCGCCGCCGGCGAGACATTCGACGGCAGCATGAAGACGTACGACCGGTCGGACATCACGTGTGAAGGCCAGACCGAGAGCGGGACGTCCACCGCCGTGTTCTCGCTGGAGGCTGGCGCCACGCTCAAGAATGCTATCATCGGCACCAACCAGATGGAGGGTGTGCACTGTGACGACTCGGACTGCACGATCGAGAACGTCTGGTGGGAGGATGTGTGCGAGGACGCGCTGAGCATCAAGGGCGGCTCCGCCGACAGCGTGTCGACGGTCACCGGTGGTGGCGCTCGCTACGCCGACGACAAGGTGATTCAACACAACGGCTACGGCAGTGTGGTGATCGACGGCTTCTACGCCCAAGAGTTCGGCAAGCTGTACCGCTCGTGCGGCACCTGCGGCGACCGCCAGCGCTTCGTGAACGTGTCCAACGTCTACGCCGTCGACCCGGACGTGAGCATCGTGACCGTGAACGAGAACTATGGCGATGAGGCCGTCCTCAAGAACATCTACATCAGCTCCTCCGACGACGGGTATGTCATCTGCGCCTGGTCCGAGGGTACCGACGGCGACGAGCCTACCGAGCTTGGCGATGGCATCAAGGACCCGCTGTGCCAGTACTCGGACAGTGACATTCACATCAACGAGGCTGTCCCGTCGAGCAGCAGCTCCGGCAGTGCATCAACTTCCACGACGACGGCAACGGCAGTGTCAAGCTCAGCCGGCAGTACTGATACTGGCTCAGTTGAGACGACGACCAGCGCCGGCGACGACAGTGATTCGATCGCGTACACGACGACTCCGTCCAGCGCCGCCTCGAGCACCGAGGCGTCGGCTACGTCAGCGGCGGCGGAGAGTTCAGCGAGCGCTGAAGATGGCACCACCTCTGCGGCTGCCAGTTCAACTGGGAGTAGCACGACGAGCTCGGCCGAGGAAGCCACCTCGAGCTTCACCGAGGACGCTTCGACTTCAAGCTACGCCGACGATGCTTCGACTTCCAGCTACATCGAGGCCGCGTCGACGTCGAGTTACAGCGAGGACGCGTCGTCGACGTCGTCAACAGCGAGCTACTCGGAGGAGACCACAACGTCGACGTCGACCGAGGAGACTGCGTCTTCGAGCGCCGCCTCCGAGTCCGAGGCGCCGACCTCAAGCGCCAGCTCCACGGAGGACGACTCGGAGACGGAGGCCAGCGCGGCAGCCGAAGCCGACGACACGACGGCCGCGTCATCGTCGACTGAGACGACCACGACGACGTCCAAGTGCAGCGTGCGTCGCCACCGCCAGTAAGCTTCTCGACGTGTGTGGTTCAACCTGAGTGACTCGGTAGTCGAGAACCTCGGTAGTCGTCCATTGGTTGTTGATGTTGCGGTCCATTTTTCACCTGGTAAAAATGGATTTGATATTGGTGTTCTGTGATCCCGTAAATAAGCGAGGGTTCGAATTTCTCAGTTGGGAAATATATGTCACGACTGGATGGAGCACCCAGATCTGGTTCGCGCACCCAGAAACGAAGATCCAATTTTTTGACCAGCGAACGCGGCGAGTTGCTGAAAATTGGCTGACATTTCAAGCATACTTGTCCGTCCTTCCAAGCACGGCAGCATGGCGACGCGAGACGTCGGTGTGCTGCTTGCATCTTTCTTGCAGGACGGGGGCTGCATACACTTCAAACTAGTGGAGCTGCCAAGTGCGGATAGTCGTGGCAAGTCGCTCCTGTCAATCCCGATCCCGCTGCCACCCACACGGTGTCGTCACTGTCCATTTCGCCACGATGAGCATATAGAGACCGCATTTTACACTCAGCTTGCTGATGCAATATACTCTCGTTTCGTCAAAGCGTCCGATACGGCATGTCCAACTCCTGCGACTCAGTCCACCACTGACACGTAAAACCTCACGACTCGTCAATAAAACCTCTTGCCGCAAGAACTTCAGCGCGCTCGTACCTTCGCGCAACATAAAACAGGTCCGCCTCGAGATGTCTCCGCCAGTATTCCGCATACTGAACGCAAGTGTCGCGGCCACAACAAGCGACTTGGCGAGGAAGAGACGAGCGAGAAGAAGCGAGACGGACCGACCGGCGAACCGCGGCGGAGGCGACGACTTTGGACGGCGACTGCGCGCTGGGCTGCCCGCGCGACGACCTCGGACCGGCCCTGGCGTGTGCGCGACCTCGGCGCGCGTCGATCGGTGCCTCGCGGGGTCTCTGGGCGTGCGTGGCTGGCCCGGGACGGCCGCTGACAGGTTCCAGGAGCAGCAGCAACGTCCGCCGGACTCCATGAGCATGCCGGGAGGCTTCCGCATCGAGCTGTCACCCACCGCGCGGCCGCACGCCAAGACGATGCCGATGGTCTTCGATGGGCCGACGATGGGCGAGCTGGACGACGTCCAGGACACGCTGCAGCGCCTCCGGAAGACCGAGGGAGGCGGGCTGGCGGCGCTGAAGGAGCGCGACCACGCCGGGGACGACGCGGCGGAGGGCGTGGCGTGCGAGGGGTACCTGCGCAAGCGGTACAGCTCGAGCATGTACATGGGGTCGTGGCGCTACTGCGTGCTGCAGGGCAACCGCCTGCGCTGGTACATGACGGAGGAGCTGGCGCGCCGGGACAGCCAGCTGCGCGGCGAGGTCTGGGTGCAGAGCCTGGAGGCCTGGGATGGCATGGGCACCATCAACGTCTACCCGTTCCCGTTCGCGGTCCGCACGACAGGCAAGCGGCTGCTGCTTTGCTCCGCGCCGACCGAGGAGGACAAGCACAGGTGGACCGCCAAGCTGGCCCAGTGCGTCGGGAAAGCGAGAGACGCCGCCGGCCACGGCGCACACGACGAGGCCTCACGCCGGATCGTGCCGGAAGACATGATGCGTGTCATCGGCGGCGCGTCTCCCGCCGCAGGGTCTCCCGCGCCGCCGTCTACGTCGGCGGTGGAAGCGTCGGCCGGGCCGGGCGGAGCGCCGCTGAGCCTCGCGCCGTCCTCGGCTCCGCCGCTCATGGACTTCTCACCCGTCTCGTATCCCATCCTGGAGTACGGCTACCCCACCAGCGGGTCGATGGGCCAGGTGCCGACGTCGGGCACCATCGTACAGGAAGAACACTTCGCGGCGCCGTCGCCAAGCGACTTGTCGGTGGCCACGTCAAGCTCGTCCAAGACGTCGGCATGCGCGAGTGGCGACCTAGGCTGCGCCGACTGCGGAGTGCGGTTCAAGGCGCTCGTGGCGCGCCGACACGTGTGCGGGTCCTGCGCCGGCTCGTTCTGCTCGCGCCACTGCAGCAAGCAAGTGAAGCTCCAGCACCTCGGCCTCCGGTCCACGCGTCGTTGCTGCGATGAGTGCGCTCGGCGGCAGGACTTTGTCTCGTACCTGCGCACGATGACGAGGTTCCTGAAGCCGTTCGTGAGCAAGGGCATCTCGATGGCGGCGTACGTGTCGGCGAACTACACCCAGCGCACCAAGACGGAGTCGGAGGCAAAACTGCTGGAGCGAACGCTGAACAAGCTCCGCTTCGGTCCAATGAGTCTCAACCGCACCATCAAGATCCTGTATCAGACGCGCAAGAAGCCCCATTTGTTCCGCGTGGCGTGCGAGCGACTGCCGTTCTACACGGAAAACTGCATCGACCGCGTCGAGAACTTGTGGTACCAGATCCTGCACTTGTTCCAGTGCTGTGATACGGACCTGCAGCATTCCGAGGTGCAGTTGTACTACCTCAAGCGGTACATCCGTGCGATCTGTCGGCGTTCAGCACGTATCGCGCTGCAGACCATCTGGCACGTCCAGGCGTCAGTTGGGGACGCGAACAAGCTGCACCCGCACTCGTTGCTCGCGCTGCTGGGGTTCATCTACCCAGCGAGCGGGGATGGACTATCGCGGACGATCGACATCTGGAAAGACTTGCTGCTGGCGAACTGCCCGGAGCACCAGTTCACCGAGATCATGCAGGACTTGCAACGGATTTCGGCGCAGACAGAAGAGGTCATCGCGCATGAGGAGGACTCGATGTTGGAGCAGTGGCTCAACGCCAGCACGGTCGGGGAGTTTGAAGCCTGCGCAATGGCGCTGTCGCGGTCGGGCGTGGAGCTGTGCGAGTTCCAGTCGAGTATCTTGTACGACTCGATGGTGCTGAGGTCCGAGCCGGACAGGGAAGAGGAAGATGGGGACGGCGAAGTTGAGAACGAGGCGGAGAACGACTCCAACCAGGTCGAGTCGCTGGTGTTCGAACAGGTTCATTTTGTCCAGTCCCTGGCAGCGATCAGCGAGCGTCTACGCCACGTGCAGCCCGTCGAAGATCGCGGCAAGTACCTGGAGGCAGAACTCGAGGAGCTGAACAAGCAGCTGAACGCGTCGGCGCTGTACCCGTTGTGCACGGCCTCGGACGAGCTGTACCAAGTCGTGCGGATCCCTCCGAATGAAGGCAAGGTGTTCTCGACCAAGATGCGCGCGCCGACGCTGATCTTCGTGGAAACGATCCCCGTGAACGCGAACACGGCAGTCGACACGGATTCCCGCCTTCGGCCGTTCGTCAACTCGTCTCGGCCGCGCAACTCGACATTCTTCGAGTCGGCGCCGGCCATTTCCATTCTGACGGATGACGAGATTCGCGAGTCGACCATGTCATCCGAGTCGTCGACTGGCGCAGCGGAGACCCACGTGCCAAAAGACAAGGTCGATAAGCAAGAGGGGCTCGAGCGCCAGCAGTCAGAGATGAGCCTTCCGGACTTGGACTCTGCGAGCAGCGTGGGAGATAGCGACACGTACAGTCCCGACGTGAAGTCTGCTGTCGGCGCGTTCCTAGGACGCCACATGACGTTCCCTGCCGAGGGTATCCGCGGCGAGCCTCTCAGTCGAGGGAAGATTGTGGGCGGTGTTCGCAACGCTCGACAGCGACTTGGCGCAGAAAACATGGTCTACAACAGCAAGGTCTACGGCGAGAGCTGGGAGGTTTGCAAGGAGCGGATCCAAAGCGAGTCGCCGGTGGGCCACTTGCCTGGGTGGAACCTGTTCTCCGTCATCGTCAAGACAAACGACGACCTGCGGCAAGAAGTGTTCACGATGCAGCTCATCAAGAAGTTCAAGGCGATCTTCGAGTTTGAACAGACAGCATTGTGGCTGCGCACCTACCGCATCCTCGCCACGGGAGCGAACATTGGACTGCTCGAGACGATCACGGACGCGTGCTCGTTAGATCACCTGAAGAAGAACTTCCCGGGCGGGAATCTGCTCGCCTACTTCAAGAGCGTCTATGGCGATCCGACGTCGTCCGAGTTCCAGACTGCTCAGCGCCGGTTCATCGAGAGCATGGCGGCGTACTCGGTCGTCAGCTACGTGCTGTTGCTGAAGGACCGACACAATGGCAACATCCTGCTGAGCTCGGAAGGCCGCATCATTCACATCGACTTTGGGTTCATCCTGGGCATCGCGCCTGGCGGCATGTTCAGCGTCGAGGACGCTCCCTTCAAGCTCACGACCGAGATGGTGGATGTGATGGGCGGCATGGGCTCGGACGGCTATCGCTTGTTCCAGAAGTGTCTGTGCGAGGGCTTCGCGTCACTTCAAAAGTACCAGTCGGAGATCGTGGCGCTGCTCCAGACGACCGGCCAGCACTCGCCCTTTCCGTGCTTCGAAGGCGCCAAGCTGGCGCGCATCATCTCGGATCTGCGTGTGCGGCTGTGCGTGGGGCTGAACAAGCGCCAGATCCGCCAGCGCGTCGAGCACCTCGTGCGGAAGAGCTACAACGCCTGGGGCACGCGCCAGTACGACTCGTTCCAGCTGCGCAGCAACAACATCCACCCGTGAACAGCCCATCTCTTCAGGTGAGTGAGTGGGCGTGCGTATGCGTGAGTGCGTTGTCTGTATGCGTGGTGGGGGCGTGCGGCCCGCGCGGGGGTCGAAGACGCGGTCGCGGTAGTCCGGTGTGTGTTGGTACGTGTTGTCGGTATTTAGAGCAGGACATGGTCGGCCACGTGGGTGCCGGTGTAAATGTGAGCGGACGGTCGAGAGCGGCCGCGAATGTGTTCAAGTCGACCGCCTTCTCTTGCCACCTCACGGTGCGTTCGCCATCAGGATCTGTGCCCACCAGCCAACCAATGTGTTAGCTCTGCAGCACCCACCCAAGCCATGGACAAGAGCGGCAACAAGGCACCTTGACGCGCTGGCGCAGGTGCTGGTTCTCCTCCCCGAGCATGGCGTTCTTGGTGAGCAGCGCGGCACACCGCCGCTCCGTCTCCTCGAGCGCCGCGGCCCACTGCGCCTTGCCGTCGTGCAGCCTTGCCGTCAGCTGTCGGTTTTCCTCGAGCAGCGCCTTCAGTTGGTCTCTACCCGAAGCCACGCGGCTCGTGCTGTCCCTCGAGGTGCTGGCGAACCCGCGGCCCGCCTGGTTCGCCACGTCCTCCACTCGCTGCTGCTGCTGAGCCGCCGCCAGCGTCAGCCTCCGCACCTCGTCCACCTGCCGCATCAGCGTCTCGTGCATCTTGGCTATCCCCGCAGCAGCGTCGGCGTCCCGAGCTCGGCTCCCAGCCTCCAGCTCGCGTCTCAAGCTCTCGACGGACCGCTCCAGCTCGCGACTTCTGCGCTCATGCTGCTCGCACTCACTCGCGAGCTGCGCGGTCTTCCTCTCCAGCTCGGTCATCTCCAGCGCCTGCGACGAGCGCGCGTCCATCTCGTCGATGACGCGCTGCTCACTGACCGCCAAGCGTTCTCTCACTCGCCCCAGCTCGTCGATCAAGTCCTCGGTGCTCTCGGCACCTGCAACGGACCCCGCTCCATCGTCCTCCTCGTCCGCCATTGCGTCGTCCCCAGCTGCAGTCGTCGGCCGCCTCCTCTCACCGACGGACAGCAGGCCCGAGCGAGCGTGAAGCCGCCGGAGGAGCGACAGTTTGTCTTCTTCGCTCCGCTCCAGCTCGCTCCGCAGCTTCTTCTCGCGCGACTGGTACGATTGCATTAGCTGCTCCAGCGCTCGACCACCAGTATCAACACCGACCTTGTCATGCAGTCGAGCAAGCTTGGACCGGAACACCTCGACCTGTGCCTGCGCCTCGGCGCTCAGCCGCTCGACCCGCACTCGCAGCTCCTCTGTCTCGTTGGCCTTGGCCATCCACGCAGCCACAAGCCCCTCTTTGTCCCTGGCGAGCTGCTTGCTCTCCACCAGCGTACGCTCGAGCTGCAGTGCTAGGGCCCGCTTCTCGGCGGTGAACGCGGCGCGCTCCGACTCGAGCGCGCTCGCGAGTTTGTCGGACTGCGCGCTCAGCTGCTGGTCCTCCGATCGCGTTGCCTGCTCCCGCTGCAACCGCTCCGTCGTGTTCGCTAGCGCCATCCGCTCCAACTCGAGCTCCTTGCGCACCACATCCTTGCGTGCCTCGTCCGCTTGGGACTCGAGTGACGCGCACCTGGCCTGCAGCTCGCGGTGTTCCTCCCGGAGCGTCTCCAGCTCGCGCTCGACCGACTCGAGCCGCCCTCCGCCAGCGCGCCGCTCTGCGTCCATAGCTTCGCGCTCAGCATGAAGCTTGGTCTTCTGGTTGACGGCCACGATCAGCTCAAGACTCAGCTGCTGGTTCTTCCGGGCCTCACGCTCCAGCTCCTGCTCCTGATCCCGCGCGTGGGTCTGCACTCGGGCCAAGTCCTCGGTGATCGCGGTTTTCTCCTTGACGAGCTCGCCCAGCTTGCCGCACAGCTCCTGGATCTGCGCGGCCTTGTTGCTGTCGTCCGTCTGGATCTCCAGCACCATCCGCTCGGCTTCAATGAGCTTGTGCTCCACCTCGAACTTGGCCGCGTCTAGCGCCTGCAGCTGCTGCGTCTTCTCCTGCTGGAACTGCACGAACGCGCGGCTGAGCGCCAGCTTCTCCTGCTCGCAAGCCAGCAACTCCTTGCGGACCTCAATCTCGTCGTCGAACAGGCTGCGGTACTTGGTCTTGAGCGCGCTCATAGCGGCCAGCAGCTTCTGTCGGTCGTCACGCATCGCCCGGTTCTCCTCGAGGACGCGCGCCATCTGAGGCTCGACGGTCTCGCCAGCGTCAATCGCATTGACAGCATCACCAAGTGAAGGGCTTTCCCGACTGTTTGCTCGCCTTCTCCTGGTCAAGTCGTTCTTGAGCGCGGCCAGCTGTGCGAGGTGCCGCCACCGGATGCCCTGGATGGTCGACGAGTTCGTGACGGGGAAGTTGTGGATCTTGGTGAGCGACTGAGCCAGCTGCAGTGTTGCTTTGGACCCGGCAAAGTCCCCGGGGCTCACGAACACCACTGCGAGGGTGAGGCACGTTCCGCCGAGGGCTTCTTGCACCAGTTGACTGAACAGTGACGCCGTGAACGGTGCGGCTGCGAGTCGATCCAGCAAGTCGTTTGACGTGTTCGTCTTCCCGCGCGCATCCCGAAGCGATCGAGATCCTCGGACACGCACGTCGTCGCACTGAGCAAGTGCCTCA
Organism: Phytopythium litorale; assembly: GCA_023338075.1. NCBI lineage: Eukaryota > Oomycota > Peronosporomycetes > Pythiales > Pythiaceae > Phytopythium > Phytopythium litorale. Next base: position 10,212 of record JAADYB010000331.1, read on the forward strand.
ATGACATTCGCGGTTGTTGTGAGCGACTGGTGGTCCAACGGACTCTCCGCCAGCCTCACGCTCGAGCTTGGCTGCATTTGGCGGTGGATATTGACGTCATGCATGTTGGTCAGGCGATTGTTGACACTGATCTTGCCTGACTGGGGGACGCAACGTACTCGAGCGAGAGGGTTCGTTGCTGGGAGCTCGAACATGTCGAAGCACGAGGTCGTTTCCTGCTGCGACCCGTCCTGCAAGAGCAACACTTGCGCGACTGTGATCTACGACGCGCACATCAGCGATGGTCAGTTCGAGAACTCCTTTCAACGGCGTCGTCTCACAGAGAACGCACTCGGAGCACGACACTGTTGTTGTCGCCGTTGTTCATATCGGAGACCGATCTTCTCGCGTCGAGACCAGCCTCGACGAGCTGATCAAACGTCGATGGTGACGTGAGTGGGGGCGACAGCGTCAGGTTTTGAACACACACACCGAGCACGGGGTGAAGCTGCGGGGACAGCGTTGGCGACTGAGGATCCATATGACGACCGTCTTCGTTGTCGTCAATGGGAGGTGCTAGGAGATCCTGCATACATCAGTAATGCATCGTTAGGACCGAAAGAACAAGAGCATGACACTTGCCGAACCGAAAACTGACGCACCGCGATTGATTCCTTGAAGATCTCGGCGAAGGAGATCCGGAGCGAGTACCGCAGTGCGATAATGCGCTGGCTGAAGGCTTGCGACTGACTGCCGGACAAACTCCCGGCCGCTGCAGACTTGGCCGCTGCGTATCGATTCGCCCTTTCATCCAACTCAGCGCGGATCGCCTGAAAGACGGCACTTGCGAGGCTCTGTCCACTGGTGGGAGCGAACAACAATCCGTCCCTGCCAGCTTCGGACGACCCAATCGCGAGGACGCTGACGTTGACGCCTTCGACACATGAGGTGACGAATGGCTGAATCGCTCGCTCAAGATCAGGCGCAAAGTGATGCTGGGAGACGAGGTCGACCCGAGCGCTCAGCGTCTGGGGGCAGCAACGGACACAAGATAAACCACACCCATCAGCCACTTGAGAGTGTAGCAGCCAAAGCCAACATCGAGGACCTCGTCGTCGCGCGACACTTCAATCACATTGTCTTCGCGCACGCGCAAGGAAGACTTGTCTATCGTCGTTCGCACCACCGTGAGAGAGCGTTAGGTTTCCCGCCATTCCTCCAGCGCCGACTTCAGGCGTTGATACCTGGTCGTGCTGCTGCAGGACGCACGAACGCGTGCACCTGGCACATGCACACCCGCCGCACAAGATCAGCATATCATTCAACGTCGACGCTGAGCTCGGCAAGGAGACGCCGCCGACCTGGATAGGCACCCCGCTGGGCAGCCCTGCATCGCTCATGAGGAGCAAGCAGCTCGGCAGCACACTTGAAGCGTGAAACGACGCGCAGCCAATTTCCCAAAAACCAACCCGTCCCATTCAAGAGTGTTGGTCGCATTGTTGAAGTGTAGCTCCCATATTGTTGCAATTTCCAACTGTCACGACCTGCATCTTGGGATTCGCGCGCGCGCTGGTCATTCATTTCCACTCTTCATCGCTGGCAACCACTCGAAGCAGCCGTACCACTCGAAGGGAAGCACCGGCCGTCGCAGCATCGATGGCCTCGTTGCTCTTGTACCGCTCACAGGCGAGCAGGGATGTCGGGCTGTATGTGGTGGCGGTGGCGACCACGTTTGGGTTCACGCCGGTCACGCTCGCGGCCTCGGTGCTGAGTTCGTACGGACAGATCCGCGTTGCGCCGACCATTGCGGCGGTCCTGGCGCTGGTCGCGGGCACGTTCATCTGCTTCTTCGGCTACCGGCTGCTGCGCCTCACGATCTTCCTGTGCGGCTTCGTCCTCTCGGGACTCATCGCCGCGCTCATCATCGAGTTCGCGTTCGCGTCGTTCTCGTGGATGCCGACGGCCTCGTGGATCGCGTTCCTGATCGCAGGCGTTGGCGGAGGCGCGCTCGCCGCCTTTGCCTACGCGCTGGGCGTGTTCCTGGTCGGAGCGCTCGCCGGACTGATGATCGCGTTCGTGTGCCAAGTCTCGTTCGCGTACATGTTTCTGCCGAGCCACCCGGAGATCATCTTGGTCGTCCTGGTCATCGCGTTCGGGTTGATCGGCGGCGTGCTCACCTGGAAGCTCGAGAAGCCGCTGCTGATCATCGCCACGAGCTTCGTCGGAGCGACGTCGATGCTCTGGGGCGTCGGGTACTTTGCCGGCAAGTACCCAAACGCCGCCGACTTGGACCGCTTCCGAGCCAAGAGCCACGGCAAGTGGGTCTACGACGTGCCTGGCGCCTGGTGGGCGTACTTGACAGCGACGCTGCTGCTGTTTGTCATGGGTATCTGGGTTCAGTGGCGCCGTTCGGGCAAGGGCATTCGCCACCGCAGCGTGCACGACCGAAGCGGCAATCCGTACCACCGCGCCGACTCCCGCGATGCTGGCGAGTACGCCCGAGCACAGACGCCGCTTCCAACGACCCGGGACCAAGCCCAGCGACAGCAGCAGCAGCAGCAGCAGCAGTCAGACCCGGCGAATGCGCGTTCGTCGCACTTCAACCGAACGAAGTGAGTGCTGAAGACAAAGTGTGACAGTGGTGGACGAGTGGCTGGTGCCAGTTGAGTGGCGCAACGCATGCATGTCGTAATGACCTCATTCGCAGTTCTTTCCTGCAGCATGAGCTTGACCCCGCCTTACGAGGTGGAAGATACTTTGGATGCATGTCTGTCTGTCTATCTCGTCCCCGCCGAGCCTGGCAATCGTCACGACAACAAAATTACGCTTGACTGACGGCCACGAAGCCTCCAGCCGGCGTACTCCGTGTCGAAGCCGACCACGTCGAGTCCGACAGGACGGCGATGTGGTCGAGAGTTCTTGCTGACTCGGCGGCGCGCCGTCAATCGTCTGATGGGCGACTCGTCGAAGCCGAGGACAGCGTCGAGAATGCGAAAGACCGATGGCCAACCGATCCGGTTATCGCCTGGGCTGTGGCGGTTTCCAGCGGGTTTTCCAACTCGTGTGCAGCGACGCAGCGCGCGCAGAAAGAGAGCTTGGACAGCACTAGCCCGTCGTTGGGTGTGAAGAAGGCCATCTTCTCGCGCACGCGGCAACTGGAGCACACCACACCAAAGCAGAGGCGGCACACGCTCTTCCGGCGGTCGGCCAGCATGCCCAGCACACCAGACGTGGCTCGGACGCGGCCGCACGTGACGCACGCGATGGGTCCGGCGCACCGCGGGGCGTCCGGGAGTTTGGTCAGTGTGTTGGCGATCTTCTTCATGAGTCCGCAGTGCACGCTCTTGGACGCGTTGAGCAAGATCTCGGCCGCACCTAGAACGACCAGCGCACGCGGCAGATCTCGACCGCCGACGTCCACCGTGGCGCTTCCGAACACCTCGATGCGGCTCGTGCTGCATTGGCGGTAGAAGGCGCAGTGAGCGACTCGAGCGCGGACGCCTTCGTGCCGATGCCCAGTCTTGCGCGTCGTCTCGGGGAACTCGATCGAGTGCATTGCATGGTAGCCGATTCGCTCTCCGTTGGCGAACTTGAGCACGCCTGTGGCCTCGAGCAGGACGGCGTCGCGGTTCTTGAACAGTTTGGCCGAACCCCTGCGGTCGAGCGCAAGCCACTTGACTGTGACGCACCGGAACGGGTCCTTTTGCGTCGGCGCAACAATCGACGCTAGGAGCCTGCTGTTCTCCAGGTCGGGACCGACGTAGGCAGCCCGGACGCGCACCATGTCGATTGTCGGACTCGTGACACCGAGCATGAGGTCGTCAAGCTGACCGGGGACCTGTCCCACACTCAGCAGCTCAGGGAACTCGCCGCCGGAGACGTTGGTGTAGGCTCTTGAAGCGGCCAAGTTGGCGTCGCTGGCGGGCTGACTGGACGCATGACGCGCGACGTAGACGTGCAGGTCGCCGCGAGACTTGACGTGCTTCCACTGGCCGTCACGAACCGCACGCCCATCGACGGCGACGAAGCGCTCGTACTTGCGGAAGGAGGTCTCGACGAACGAGTTGGCGAATGCTAGCAACTCGGAGCGGTCCTGCGGTGACACGCACAGATCACGGAATGGCATCGACCGGGTGGAGCGCGACTTGCCCATGGCTAGGTCCGTGTCGGTCCTCGCAGGTCGAAGATGATACCCACGTGGTGGGTCGACGGCAAAAGCCTAAATGCCTGTCGTGAGGAGTTGGGGTATAGCGAGCGAGCGCTGGGAACGACCCTGCCGCGACAGAAGAACCATGCACACACACATCTTCGAGCTCAGTCCCAAGCCCCAAGGGCTCCGCAGAGAGCCACTTCAAAGCGCAGGACGAACCAAACCGGCCAAGTTGCACTCGGACGAGGCACCGAATCAGTTCTGGTCGACTGCAGGAGTCACTGCTGGCGTGAGATTGGGCGACAGATTCGGCCGTCTGCGGCTGCCTTCCAATGCGATTTGCCATGGGCTTTGACTAGAAGGGGCGGTCGACTCGAGCTTTGCTCCGAGTTGAATGTGATGGGGACACTCACTCGCCCCGAAGGAGGCGGGCAGCTCTCGCGGACGGCTCTTGGACAGGCGAGGAAACTCTCGGTGTGGCCAAATTGGACGCAGTGTCACGGCAGATCCCAAGATTGACACCACTGCCGATGGTGATCTGTCATCACCAAGGATGGGGCATGAGACGACGTTGGAGTGAGCTTCACAGAGCGTGACAGACTCCATTCATTCGCACTTGACGTGGATAGGAAAGGTTAAAGCTGCAAAGCGCGGTGTGATCCCCACCAACACACGATAGGTGTGTCGTGAACATGTGCGGTCTGCAAGTAAAGCCGACGGCATCACGAACGTTTGCGAAAGCGTGATCACGACTGCGTGGACGCATCCGGGTCGGCTTTTGGAGCAGCCGACGGCGCGGCGGCGGTAGCGGCGTCGAGCACCGCGCGCAAGTCGTCTTTTTCCAGAATGGCGACGCTCTCATCGGTGCGGTGGTCCATGGTGGCATCCTGGCGGAGCGCAGCACGCTCCACGACGTTGCGGAGCATGGCCTCATCCAACTCGAGCCCCACCAGTGTCGGCAAATCGAACCGCGTGGACACGTAGCGCAGCCACGCCGACACGTTCGCTCCCTGGAAGCCGCTGGCGGCAGTGAGGCGGTCGGCGATGCGCTCCAGCTTGTCCTTCAGCTCGTCAAAGAACTCGTCGCCGGCGTTGTCCTCGGCAATTTGAGCGTACCGGTCGAAGACGAAGGGGAGGAACGCGGACGTGATCTGCGAGTGAGGAATGTCCGAAATGCCGCCCATGGCCACGGCGATCGCGTGGGCACCGCCACAGCCCGACGAGTTGGCCGCGAAACCACTAAGGACGCTCGCGAGCGCCAGCTTCTCGCGCATGGCGACGCTCTTGAGGTTCATCTTGCCCTCGACCAGAGGCGTCGCGAGCGCCGCCGCCACCACCTCGATGCCCTGAAGTGCCAGCGCCTCCGTCGCCGGGTCGGTGCACCCAAGGAGGTAGGACTCCATGCACTGGCCGAGCGCCGTGAGTGCGCCTTGAACCGTCGGCACCATCGGCACACTCAGCGCCAACATGGGGTCCACGATCACGGCCTGCAACAATGCAAGATGAGCGAGCAGTTGTGAGGTCAGTGCGAAAGCCGAGGGTGGGAAGGAGCAATCGTGCATTCGCTCACGTCGGGCAGGATGGGGCTCGTCACCAGCGACAGCTTGGTGTCGTCCTCTTCGTCCAGCACGAGCGCCTGCGTCGAAACTTCTCCCCCAGCGCCAAAGATGGTGGGCACGATGAGCAGCGGGATCGGTGGCTCCAGCTCCAGGCTCTCGGCGTCTCCCTAGCACCGCGGTACAGACCTCGTCAGCTCCAGTCTCTCTCTAACTACTTTCGAGATGGATACGCCCACCGCACCTCCAGCAATTCCTCGACGCTGTAGTCGTTGGCAAGCAGAAGCGCAATGCTTCGCGCCATGTCGGCGGTGCTTCCGCCGCCAAAGGCGAGCACGCCGTCCGCCCCAACGCGCACGGCCGTCTCGACCCCCAGCTCGACGCTCTCGACCGTCGCGCAGTCGCGCGGCAGCGTGAACTGGAAGCACGGGATCCCCGCCTGCATGAGCAGGAACTCGGCGTACTGCGTGCGGCTTGCGGCGCCGGCGTCGCGGTCGCGCACCACCAGCATGCGGCGCACGCCCGCCGCGCGCGCCGCGAGTCCCAGCTGCTCGGCCGCCGCCTTGGCGCCGAACACCACGCGCATGGGCTGCCCCGAGGCGCTCAGCTGCCCCGGCTGCAAGTCGAACGCGGTGCTGACCGCGCGCGACCATTGCGAGCGCAGCGCCGGCCGCCGGCGAGCAGCAGGCAGCGCGCGCCGCAGGAGAGCCACGCCCAAGACCATTGCGCGTCAATGACGGATTCTGGAAATGGGAGGAGCGCACCACGTCACTATAGCGTTGATTCGAGAGAGTGACGTTCCAGATGCACGGCAACAGCAACAGAATGGTCCTCACATCCTGAAGTGTCTGTTGATTGTGTTGGGGTGAATAACGACGCTGAATCGAGCATGCTAACGTCTTGCTTTGACGTTTGAGAGGAGCGTGCTGCGTTGCACGAGCTCGCGCTAGTTGAGGTTCCAGAAGTGTTGGCAGCGCGACGAGGAGCTTAGACGCCCAAGAACTTGTAGGCGGCGCAGCCGTCGGCAGAGGTGACGGCCGACTCGTAGACGTCGCCGTCGGTCGTGCTGAAGCCCGAGGGGATCCAGGAGCCAATGACCTTGTCCTGACCCTGGAGCAGGTACGCGTTGTTGGTCACGGGCTCCTGCGTCTGGAAGTATGTGCACGCCTTCTGGTAGAAGCCGTTGATACACGTCGAGTCGCCCTTGAGGCGGTTGTTGACGTCCACGACGCCGTCGCGCACCGTGTCGAGCATCTCGCAGTCGCCGTCCGAGTCGCCCGACGAGTACACGGGCGCCTTCTCGTTGTGCGACTGCTTGATGATGCTGGTCACAATCGTGGCCTTGCCCGGCCCCCACGTGATCGGGTAGTCCTCGATCAGCTGGCCAGTGAACTTGCTCTCGTCGTCGAACGAGAAGCGGACACCAAACACGTTCGTGTTGGGCACCAGGTACGTTAGGCCTTGCAGACTTCCAGCCTCCTCGGCGAAGATCTGCGGCGATGCGCTGATGATGTACACGTCGACGTCGTTGGCACGCAGCGCGCGCATGGTCGTCTCCTGTCCGTTGAACGGACGCAGACCCGTCGTGTAGCTACCCTCAACCTGGAGGTCGCCCGTCGACGTGAAAGTGGGGGTGTCCAGCGCAGCGGCGAGGTTCGCACGGAGGCTCGAGTGGATCATGGTGCGGATCTCCGCCTCGGTCATGCCCACTAGCATCTGCGGGAAGATTGTCATGGCGATCGTCATGGCGCACTGGAGGTGGTCGTTGCCGCCGTCCATGGCCTCCATGCCGTACGACAGGAACGCGAACTTGGCGCGGAAGTTGGCGTACTCGGTCGTGGCCTTGACGTCCTCGAGCGCCGCTGGCGTGCCCGACGTGAGGTTGTAGTGCGGGCCAATGTACGAGTCGTAGAGCACCTTGTAGTCCGCCGCGGTCGAGCTGAGCACCGTCGCGAGGGTGACGTCGCTGCCGTTCACGTCCGTGCCGAGCACCGTGCTGGTGCCGTTGACCAGGCAATCGTCGCTCGATGTCTCGTTGTACCCGAGCGCGAAGACCGTGGCGAACTCGTCGGGCGTCAAGCGGAAGTCCAGGTTGTCCACCTGGTAGTGCACCGACGTGTACGAGATGTCGCCGTACATGCACGTGTTGTCCCAGTCGAAGACGGCGTAGGCCTCTCCGGCGGCGCGGACGTTGCCGACGTTGGCCAGGAAGGCGCTGACGACCTCGTTGTTGTAGTCGGAGGCCTCGGCGGCAATGAACGACGAGTTGGACGCGGCGGCTTGGGCCGTGAGCAGCGCCGCCGACAGCGCCGCCGCGCGCACGATCGAGCCGCAAGAGAGGACCATGATGGATTGGCGTTGCTTGGAGATCTCGGTCGAGACTCTGGCCGGGACGGGGACGATTGCGGAGTGAGCGAAGGCGGCGTGGATAGTGCTCGCCGTGTCCCGGCTGCAGGAGAATCTCCCCGCCCGGCCTTCACACGCGTTACAGAGCCTCCCCCATCACGAGTGGAGCACGGCAAGGGCACTGGTCTCGTGACGCACGCGGCGTAGCCGGCGCCTATGAAAGGCGCCGAGGCGACCGGATCTCACGCTGGGTCCGCGGTCAGCAGAGACTGAAGACGCCGACAAGAACGACGGGCATTGGCGCATCCCTCCCACCCCTCCCATCACTGCACCGGGTGCATTCCGTGCGCGGCACCAATGGAGCAACGGCGGCGGCGTCAATGCGGGCAAACTGCGTCCGGTTGAGCCGGACCTGCGCATGAGACGGAGGCGGCGCTGGCTGCCCTCAGCCCTCGAATCTCGAGCCCCGCGGAGATTCGCGGCCGCTTCGCACCAGCACGAGGCGGTCGCGCGTGCTGCATGAAGGCGGCGGTCCGAGCGCGGGGAATCCGCCGGTGGAGGGGTCTGCGAGTCGCATCTCTTCCCGTGCGTCAAGTCGCGGCGGCGTGTCAAACAGGGCTGCGCGGTATCAAAACAGCGTGGGGTTGATGGATGGATAGCGGATGTCGAGCCTTGAAACCAAACGTGATTTGGGAAAACACGAAGATCTCAACAGACCCTGTTGTGGAAACGCGTGTTGACACGGACCGGCTCGTGCGCAGAGATTCGGACCGCAAATCCGACAGCTGAATCAACAGTTGGTGCGACCTTCGCGCGACCGGCATTGGTCCGATGAGAAAATATGACAACTCTGTGATTAGTTATGAGTCTATATCGGTTTCACAACCATAACTATTGACATTAAAAGGCATCTTTGATTCGATGTTTAGCATACCTACACGATTATAAAATGACAAGGGGTTTCTGCCATCAAGCAGCAACCTTGGAGCCCAAAATGGATCCCCCAACGGCTCAGAACTTGGCGGCGATGGAGGCGCTGGAGCGCACGCTGAGCAGGTTCTCGCGCATCTCCTTGGCGCGCGCGGGCGTGACGGGCGCAGCATCCAGGCGCGGCTTGACGGCCTTGAGGTAGTAGACGGTGCCGAGCGCGAAGAGCACGGCGGAGCCGCCGATGGAGGCCAGGAAGTCCGTGTTGGAGATGCCGCTGTAGACGATGGCGACGAGGCAGATGGCCACCATGACGAGGCAGAGCACGGCGCCGGGGACGCCGAAGGGGCTGCGGTACGGCCGCGGCCGGTTGGGCTGCTGCACGCGCAGCATGATGAAGGACACGAGCTGGAACGAGTACGAGATGAGCCCGCCGATGAGCGCGAAGTTGATGAGCACGCTGCCGAGCCGCACGTCGCCCACGGCGAAGTGCAGGATGATGGAGATCACCTGGCTCGCCACGCCGCCCGCGATGAGCGCCATGTAGGCCGAGCCGCGCGTTGGGTGCACCTTGGTGAGGAACTGCGGGAAGTAGCCGTCGCGCGCGATGGCGTACAGCAGGCGGCCCATGCAGAAGACGAATGAGTGCGTGCTCGAGATGATGCCCGCCACCGTGATCCACATGAAGTACGACAGCACCGTCGTGTCACCGAAGACACTCTTGTAGCCGTCCACGAGCGGCGCCGAGGACGCCAGCATGCCCGTCGCGCCGGGCGAGATGAGCGTGCTGAAGATGGCGGTCGCGAACGACAGCAGCATGAGCGTGAAGAAGGACACGGCCAGACCGCGCGGCATGTTCTTCTCGGGCTCGATCGTCTCCTCGACCGCAAGCGGCAGCTCCTCGATGCCAAAGTAGAACCAGAGGCCGAACGAGAGGCCCTGGATCGAGTCGCTCCACGTCGTGTACTCCCAGTCCTGCTGCGCGACCCACGTATTGTAGTCGAGCTTGGTGGCCGCGCCGCAGTAAAAGATGACCAGCATGAGCGTCGAGATGACCGTCGCGGCCACCTGGAAGCGGAACGAGGCCTCGACTCCCATCACGTTGAGCCCCACAAAGAAGACGCAGAAGGCGATCCACCAGAGCGGGCTGAAGTCGGAGCCGATGCCGAAGAGCGCATCCAGGTACACGTAGATGACGTAGAAGGTGCTCGCGACGGTGACCACGACCTTGAGCGACTCGGCGAGACCCGCGAAGAAGGCGGCGCGAGGACCAATTGCGTGGAGCGAGAAGACGTACGGCCCGCCGCCTGCCGGGATCATGGACGACATCTCGGCGATGGAGAAGGCCAGCAGCACGTAGAGCACGGTCACGAACGCCAGGATGATAAGCATGCCGTTGAAGCCGGCGACCAGCGTCGCCTGCCAGCCGTAGAAGTCACCGCCGATGACGCAGCCGACACCCAGAGCCCACAAGTGCGGCACGAGGGCATATCGGTGCGGACCGGCCTCTGCCTGGGCGTCGATGTTGATGGACACGGCGCTCTCGGGCATGTTGCTGGGTCGACAGTCGATCGTGGAGGCGGTTGGGAGTCCAAGTGAGCCGCGGCGCGCAAATTGAAGAGTGAGAGTGGCGTCGAGACGCAGAAACAAGCTCGGCACGATCTCAAGAGGGCGTGACCGCGACTGACGAGCACAAGCAAAGGCCCTGGTGAGCTTGGCAGCCCGAAAGTCTCAGGTGCTCGAAGAGTGCGGCACTTCTATGGCGTTCACTATGGTGAGGATGGACAGAGAGCGCCAGCACCGAGTGACGAGGCAAGAGTCACAGCCGAACCAGCCTATGGAGTCGCGTTGGGAGGGCTTTGGAGGTGCCGACACCCGCCGTCCGACCCGCCGGTGCGAGGGCGAGCGTTGGTTGCATCGGAGCGCTCTCGAGGAGGATCTGCGGCGGTTGTTGAGGCGCTGATTGGTGGGTCGGCTGCTGGTGGGGCGGGAAAGCAGTTCCTTCTTGTGTGAAGCACAGGTGGCTGGATTTGAGTCAGCTGACGGTGCTTCGGTATGAAGTTGGACGGATTCAGACGCCGGCAGGCCGTGCATCTTGAACGAAGCGCAAGCGAAAAGGGCCATGGCGTCAATTGGAAGTTTCCACGAAAAAATCAAACGCGGGGACTCGATGCGTTGGGTGCAGGTCGGGTTGGTAACACTCGGTGGTGTTCGCGAGTGTTTAAAGGAGCTAGTGGAGCGTGCTGCTGCGCTTGCGACGAATGCAGTCAGTCGATTGTGACGTGTTAAACGCTTCTGGAGAAAGCAAAGACACGAAGCGTTGGTGGCAGCGTTTAACGCGTTGCCGTTGTGATTTCAGCCTGGCAGTAGTTTGGCCTGCTTCTCTCTGCCCCCCCTGCTGCGCGCAGTCGCAAGCCGCGTCAAATCAGGCAGCAGTCGCCGCGGAGGTCGCTGTCTGCACCCCTCGAGGCACAGAGTTGGCTCGGCATGCGGCACGAAGGAGCGAGCCCTCGCCCACAGCGCGCTCGCAGCGCGAGCGAGAGGCATCAGCAGCTTCGCGCTCTCATAGGCTGGCGCGGCGGTGACGGCACGGCGCGTCATGCGCTGCAACTCGCTCCTTCCGAGCTCTCGTCTCTCGCCTCTCGTCTCTTACCTCGAAGCTTCGAACCCGTCGCCTTGACGCTGGTGTTGCCACGGCTTCGACCAGCACCAGCAAGATCTCCACCGGCGGCACAGGCGCTGACAAGGCGCGCGTCACGCTCGATCCGTCCAACCAGCGACTGCAAAACGTCCCTCGGCGACCGAAATGGGAGATGGACACACGTCATGGAGACGCCTGTCACCGTTGACGGGACGCGTGCCGGTGCAGGTAAACTCGTCCGGCGCGACGCCCATCTCGAGCTCACGTCACCGAGATCCGTGATCCTCTCACTCGTTTCTGTACATTATGTATTATAACAGGGTAGTTTTGCGTTTGAATTCAAGATGAACGAAAACAAATATATAGCTAGTTGTAATGACAGAGGGTTTGATACAGGACGAGTGCAACCCATCCCGTCGTGACAAGTGAAAGTGGAAGTGATTCCAGGCGGAGAACGCGGGTTCGACGCGGCCGATGCGCAACCCGGCGCGCCTCGCCTTGATACACAGTCAAGCGGACAGTCTTACGCTCTCTCCTGGGACTTGCAGGTGCTCGCTTCCCGAGGCGAGGCGCGGAGGCGTGGACAAAGAGACGCAGCGACGAGGCCGGAGCAGCGCACCTGGCTGGGTGCAACGCGTTCCACTCGGCGGAAGCCCTGCTCGGCCTCCCATGTCCGATCTTTGGTCGCCCAGGGCAGCGCTCCAGGGACGGCGGGTTGGCGGCATCAGTGAGTGCCGGCGTCTGGACGCTGCGGCCGCTCATCGGCTGCGCCGGCGCTAGGCCAGGCCCTCTGCGCACTTCAGCTCACTTCACTTTTCGCCCTCAAGGTCGCAGCCACCTTCTCCACACACATCCAAGGGACTCAAGCACGCTCTTCACCTCAACATGAGCTGCTGCAATGCGACCGCGCCTCCGGCCAGCCCCAGCAAGGTTCTGCACCCACTGGACCCCATCACTGCCGACGAAGTGGTCACCGTCAAGCAGGTGCTCGAGGACGCCGGCTACGCGGGCGATGCCGTGCGCTACTCGTACGTGATGCTGCGCGAGCCGGACCACGCCACCCTGTCCGCGTTCAAGCCCGGCGACACCATCCCCGTCCGCGAGGTCGGCGTGCTGCTGCTTGACCTCGAGTCCAACACTGCGCGCCAGACGGTCGTGGACGTGCTCGCCCGCAAGGTGATCGTCAACGAGCAGCTGGACCCGGCCAAGGATGGCTGGGGGCCCATTCTGGACGAAGACTATACCAACGCCGAGGTCATCATCAAAGCCGACCCGGGCTACGTGGAGGCGCTCGCTCGCCGCGGCATCACGGACCTGACGCTCGTGCGCGGCGTGCCGCTCTCCGCCGGCATGTTCGGCGATCAGTACGGCGACGAGGCCGGACGGCGCATGATCCGTGTGCTGAGCTACCACGCGACCGAGGGCACGCACTCCATGTTCGCGCACCCGATCGACGGCATTGTGGCACACGTGGACCTGACCAACCGCAAGGTGCTCAAGCTCGTGGACACGGGCTACCCACATGTGCCGCGCGACTCTGGCGACTACCTGGACCCGAAGGTGTCTGGCGAAATGCGCACCGACATGAAGCCGCTTCATATCACGCAGCCCGAAGGCGCAAGCTTCGAGGTGAAGGACAACGTGCTCACGTGGCAAAACTGGGAGGTCCGCATCGGCTTCAACGGCCGCGAGGGACTGACACTGCATGACGTGTCGTTCCGCGACCGCGATCACAACAACGAGAAGCGCAAGATCCTGAACCGCGCGTCCGTGTCCGAGATGGTCGTTCCGTACGGCGAGCCGTCGCCGACGCACGAGTGGCAGAACTACTTCGACGCGGGCGAGTACCAGTTCGGCCGCCTCGCCAACTCGCTTGTGCTCGGCTGCGACTGCCTCGGCCAGATCCACTACCTCGACGCGACGCTCGTGGACGACAAGTGCCAGCCGTTCGTCATCAAGAACGCCGTGTGCATCCACGAGGAGGACTTCGGCACGCTCTGGAAGCATACGGACGTGTTCACCAACACGGGCACGGTGCGTCGCCAGCGCCGCCTCGTTATCTCCTTCTTCGTGACGGTCGGCAACTACGACTACGGCTTCTACTGGTACCTGTACCTTGACGGCAAGATCGAACTCGAGGCCAAGGCGACGGGCATCGTCTTCACGTCTGGCCATCCTGGTGGCAAGGACTACGAGTTCGCGACCGAGATGGCTCCCCGTCTTGGGGCTCCTTGCCATCAGCACATGTTCTCTGCCCGTCTCGACGTCGCTATTGACGGCAGCAAGTGCCATGTGGACGAGCTACAGGTCCAGCGCTTGCCCAAGTCGCCCGAAAACCCCGTGGGCAACGCGTTCAAGCGTGTGTCGACGCGCCTCGCGACCGAGAGCGAGGCCCAGCGAGAGGCCGATAACACCAAGGGCCGCATCTGGCTCGTGGGATCCAGCGAGAGGGTCAACCGCGTGGGCAACCCAACCGCGTACGCACTCATCCCGGAAGGTCAGCCTCTCCTTGCGGCGGCCGACGACTCGTCCATCAGTGAGCGCGCTGGCTTCGCGACCAAGCACTTGTGGGTCACGCAGTACGAGCGCGATGAAATGTGGGCGGCCGGTTACACGCCCAACCAGCACCCTGGCGGTGCCGGCCTCCCTGCCTACACCAAGAACAACCGCGGCGTGGACGGCGAAGATATTGTCGTGTGGCACACGTTCGGACTGACGCACTTCCCGCGTCCCGAGGACTGGCCCATCATGCCCGTCGACTATGCGGGTTTTGCCTTCAAGCCCGAGGGCTTCTTCGATCGCAACCCAACGCTCAATGTGCCCGAGGACCCCAACGGCAAGCAGCACTCGAAGCGCTGCTGCCCGTGAAAGAACGGGAACGACACTCAATGTCGTAGAGGAGAAGTAGGTGTCAACGTGCCGTAACAACAGAATCTATTGACTGCAAACAGCGATTGCTCCTTCACACTCTGCGAAGTTGGGAAGCTGGTGCAACATCGAAATGATCGGGAGGAGACGTTGTCTGAGCAACACGGAGGAGGAGCAAGCCAACCCGGTCGGCAATTGCAAACCGACAGAGAGAAGGAGCGTCCTTCAGTGCGTCCGGTGCCTCGAGGAGGAACCAA
>JAADYB010000332.1:0-24913 GCA_023338075.1 Phytopythium litorale
AAGCCCAAGCCGCTGCTCGTGGCCGCCGTGGTCGTGGTCGAGCCCAAGCCGAAGCCGCCGGCGGATGCAGGAGCAGCCGTGCTGGTGGCCCCGAAGCCGCCGAGCCCCGAGGTGGCGGTCGCGCCGAACGCCGGCGACGCGCTGAAGCCAAAGGCGGACGGTGGCGGCTGCTGCTGCGCCGGCGGCTGCTGAGGGGCGGCCGAGACGATCGTGGGCGCCACGTTCGTGCGGAAGCGGATCGAGTCGATGGCCTGGCGCCGGTCCTGGTCGGCCGCCGCGCTCTTCTTGCGCTTGTCGAACGGGTTCTTGAAGGCCGCGGGGTTCTGCTCGCCGTGGCGCTCCAGGTCGCGCCGCATCTTGGCCAAGAAGAGCTGGCGCATCTCCTCGGCGCTCGCGTGCACCTCGGCCACGCGCGCCGCCACCTGCATGAGCGCCGCGTTCTGCGCCAGGAGGATCTGCTGCAGCTGCGCCGGGTGGAACGGACTGGTGGTGGCGTTGGCGCCGCCGCTGCTCTGCAGCAGGAACTGCGCCTCGACGTCCTCGATCTGGCGCTTGATGGTCTCCATCTGCGCCTCAAAGTGCTCCAGCAGGTCCCAGTAGTACGGCGACGGCATCTCGACGCGCCGCATAATGTGGCTGTAGTAGGCGTTGCCGTTGGCGCTGCTGCCGTCCATGCTGCGCAGGCTGAGCGACGCCGTGTCCACCTGGTGGATCAGCTGCCGCACGTCCTTGCGCACGGCGTGCACGGCCGTCTGCTGCTTGTCCTGCGCGTTGCGGCTCGCCAGCACGTCCTGCTCCAGCTGCGCTAGGTTCTGTTGCAACCCCTCGAGCTGCCGCGGCGACACCGACTTGAGGAACGCCTCCGACTCGTCCTGCTCCTTGAGGAACGCGTGGAACGCCCCCATGTTCTTCTGCACGTCGCCCGGCAGCGCCTCGAACACCGTCTCGAGCGTGATCGCCGGCGCGGCCCTGTCATCCATCCGCCCGGTCAGTTCTCTTCCTCTCCTCGCCACCGTCTTCCATCCAGGAACACGCCACGTACGGTGCGGGGGCGGCGGCGGCGGCGGCGGCGGGGGCGGCCCCGCTGAACAGCCCGAAGGACGGCGACCCGGTGGCCGTGCCGAACGCCGACGGAGCGGCCGCCGGGGCGCCGAATCCACCGGCCGAGAAGCCGGACGACGCTGGTGCGGCGCCGAACCCGCCGGACGAGAAGCCGGACGACGCTGGCGCCGCCGTCGACCCGAAGCCGAAGCTGTTGGTGGCGCTGGCGGACGAGGTCCCGCCGCCGAAGGAGAAGCCCGAGGACGCGGCCGGTGCCGTGCTGGTCGCCGCACCGGAGCCCGCGCCGCCGAAGCTGAAGCCCGAGGACGCGGCCGGGGCCGCGCCGCCGAAGGAGAAGCCTGCGGACCGGTCGTTAGCGTTCGCGCTGCAGGAGAGGAGCCACAGGCTCACCGATAGAAAGAGGAGAAGGAGGCGAAGGGAATGGAGACGGAGAGGCGACGTACCGGAGGACGCGGGCGCCGCGACGCTCGTGGCGCCGCCGCCGAAGGAGAAGGACATGCCGGCGGAGGGGCGGGGCTGGTGGCGGGAAATGGGCGTTGGAGCCCTTGGTGGCGGGTGGAGTCCTCTGGATATTTCCATCCAGCGGACTTGACGGAGAACCAAAAACCTCTAGGAATGGATAGTTGGTTGGGATGTATGTTTACATATTGATCTATCAGTTATGTGTAACATTGAAAACGCCTTAATCAACGATTGTCGGCATAGATTGTTATAATATAGCGGCGCATATCGCGCCAGCCCCGGAAAGAACAACATTCGTGCAACAATCCTGCATCCGATGAGCGCCGACGCGACCAGCTCCTCCGTGTCCGCTGCAGGTTGCCGCGGCTTCTTGCGCTGGGCTCCGAGTGCCTGGATCATGAAGTGGAGACGACGCACTCGCGAGAGAGGAGCAGACGCTGCGGCTGGCACTCGGCGGTTGGTCTGGTGCGGACAAGGAGAGCATTTGCTTGATGCCTGTATGTGACGTGTG
Organism: Phytopythium litorale; assembly: GCA_023338075.1. NCBI lineage: Eukaryota > Oomycota > Peronosporomycetes > Pythiales > Pythiaceae > Phytopythium > Phytopythium litorale. Next base: position 2,036 of record JAADYB010000332.1, read on the forward strand.
AGGACACCGACTCGTGGGTGCATGGCTACACTGGAGACGCGGTCGGGGCTATTCGTTCGTGGCGGCAGGAGTTGGCACAAAGGAGGCAAGCTGGGCCTCCTCACCCGTCAACGCTTCGCGAATCCTCTCGGCTCCACTCCACATCCGCCACGTCCTCGTGGCACACACGGTGTCTGTCCGCCGAGTGAGTGGCAGCGGCCGGGTGTCGGCTCAGCGCAGCTCTGTGCTGTTGGCCTCGGACTCGGATAGCTCTGCGATGCCGAGCTCTGGCGCGCGGACAGTCGCCGGCGACAGAGCGGTGGCGATGGGTTGCTGCCTGTCGGTTGGGCTCGTGCCGAAGTGACTCGTGGGCGACGGAGAGCCGCGAGTGGTGCTGCGGGCGAGTTGCTCAGAACGCTTAGGCTCCAGAAAATCTGGCTTGCATATCCAGAGCGACATGATCGAAGAACGGCATTTGCTGGGAGAAGACGAGAAGCCGCGTCGCGCGAGCTTCTCGGGCTTCTTCAACCACGACACTATCCAGGTGCACGGCGGCAGAAGAGACCGTGTCGCCCTCATCTGCTCGGCTCTGACCAGCGAGAAGCAGCGGCCAACAACGACACAATAACTCCACTTACGCCCGTACGAAGCACGTGTTCACGTGCATGTGTACGTAGGTGCAAAGCTGGACCCGAGGCGACCAGCTCAAGCAGTGGTCCGGCCAACCATCCGGTGCTCTCCGTCCTCTCCTTGAGAACCTCGAGGCGTCGAGGTGTCGAGGCGCCTGCCTGCCGGCTTTGATCGCGATCGCCGACCGCTGGGACGCCGCCCTCCTCTGTCTCCGCGTGGCTTCAACCGGGTCGTATCCACCCGTCGGTGCACGCGCAGACAGATCCTGTCGGTTGAACGCGGCGTAATCGAGCAAGGCGAGCCTGGCGCAACCGAACGACGCGGGGACTCGGGCGTTCCGCTCTCTGTCCGACCACAGAGCCACGCAAACACGGATCACCTCGGAGCGGCCTGCCGATCCACTCGTGAGCGTTCCTGGTCGCCAGACGCCCGCGTGTTCCACGCCACGAACGCTTTGATCCGGCATTGAACCCTCGATGAGCCTCGTCACGCGGCCATGGGAAGCCGGTGAGTAACACGGCAGCGAGCGGTCCGGACTCCTGGCTCCACTGATGGGCCGCCGGGTACGACATGAGCCGGCTCGGGCATCGACAGGCGACCAGGAGCTGACGACCAGGAGCTGACGACCAGGAGCTGACGCGCTAATGCTGTCTCCTCCCGCGTAGATGATCCGTAGATGACGTGGACGGCCGCGTCCCAACAAGTGATGTGTCCTCCCCGCGGCGATCGTCCCACCGCCGTGCGTCGAGAGGCGAGAGTTGGACGGATGCCGAGGGCCGAACGTACACGTAGCGGGGCACAGTGGTCGACACTGGCGTCGGATTGCACTGCGCAGTGGGCCAGTGCTCCGCACGAGCCCCTATACACGCGCACTGTGCGTCTGCCGCGAGACTCGGCGCTTGAATGCACCACCATGGGCTTGGTCCGTCGAGGCGCACCTTCCGACTGCTGCGATACATAATATAGTATACTTGATCGGCCAAGACGAAATCCTTCAGTCGCTCGGCTTCGTCCACAGCTCGCCGGCTCGGCCGGCTCGAGCGGCTCGAGCGGCGTGATGGCGACTTGACCGGAGGCAGCTTACGACCAAAGGACGAGGGACAAAGCAGGCGCGACTCGTTTCCCCATCGCAGCCGTTCCGCTGCCACTTGAGTTCCCATCCCGAGACTCCTGCGGCGCCATGCCGCCCGACACACAGCATTGGGATACTACCCGGCGACGCGAGCGCGGACGAGTAAACCCACATGGCTACACGCTCTTGACGCCACGCGCGTCCACGCAGCAGCAACTTGCGGGCGATGAATAGGCCGATTGGCTTGGCTGGGTGCGGACCATAGCCCCGGGACGGCTTGAACCACAGCGCGCGCAGCTGAGACCGATGCGAGTCGCGACACACTTGGCCCGCCGTTCGTCCGCACGCACTGCGCTGGGACTCGTTTGCGTCCAAGAAGCGGTCGCAATCGGCGGCGGGCATTTTCCAGGACGCGACGTCATACAAACAGCAAGTCACGCTGTAAAACAGCAAAACACAAGCGCCAGCAGATTCGTGTGTTTGACGTGGTCGTCAGCACATCAACTGCTGAACAGTATGGTTGTCGGTCGCCACTGCTCTAAAAAAGTGTCATAATTCCCGGAACTTGAGCTTCAACTCGTCAAGCCGCGATTTACAAAATGAACAACAAGAGAACACCTTGCACGCGTCGCCGAGTGATTTGTCCAGGCTGCGCTCAGTGTGTCACATTAGGCGTCGCGCCGCCCGGATTTAAAATAGATAGATCCGCGCGCCAAAACCCACCAAAGGCTGGACGCAAGTGCGGCCGGGCCGACCCACGCGCCAATCCGGACGCCCGCGCGGCTCTTCTGCGCTCCTGCGTCCATTTGCCGGTCAAATTCACACGTTGTGTATGATTTCAGCGGCGGGCGTGGGATCCCGTGGCACAGCCGGGGTGGGAGGAGCCTGACGAGTCAATTGTTTGCTCGGCGCTCGGCGCCCCTCCTCTCAGCGGCATCACTGTCGAGTGGTGGCGGGCGAAGATTTCGATGCGCTTCTCTCCTCGCTCTCTACAAATGTACTGTACCGTGTGTGGACACCCCCACGAACGCTTTTCGTGTCACTTGATTTCGTGACTTGGATGCCTTTTGCAAATGCCGAAATCTTTCGAGAAAAGACAGAAAGACGTTGGGGAAAACCGGCGCTCGGCAGATCTTGGAAAGAGACAATGCCAGAGAGCGGTCGCCCGGCCGTTGGTCGACGAGGGCGTCGTGGACGGCTTGAAGCAAGTCTCCAAGCCTCCTGGGGAGGCGGCATCAAGTCATCGCGCAAGGATCGTCACGCACTCGCCAGCGCGTCGAATGTCGAAAGGCAGACCACATGGCGGCCCTGCTTCACGCAAGCACCCGCTTGCTCGCGGTCGGTCGCGGTCGTCAACAAGGGGCGAATCCAGCAGGCCGCCCGGGACAAAAACGCACCAGATAGGACAAGGGACCGCGGGGGGAGTATTATAAATGCACCGACCGCTGTTTTTTTGTTTTTGTATTTTGCGCATGGCCGGACAGACCGCAATCTTTGCTCGATATCGTATGGCGTTACCGCACTGCGTGGGTTGCTGCGGACTCAACCACCGCACAGCCGGCGGGCCGGCAGCGGGCGAACCAGTCCGAAAGCTCCGTATTGCTTCGCTCGTCAGCCGCTGATGTGTCCTCTGCGCGTCACTCGCGCCCAGTATGCCCGCCGCTCTCTGCGCCGCCCGGACAAAAAACATCGGCGAATAGTCGCGCTGGATGTATTAGAAATAGTCCAAAATGCACATAGCCCCAATTGCCGTATATTTCGAGTCCAACAGAAAACCCTGGGAGGGGGACGGGCGGGCCATGATGGCGTCCAAACCCTGCGATACACCGGGTGGTACCAAAGTTCCAGAGCTTTTTGCCGCCCCCGGGGGCAAGAGCCGGCCCAGCCCGTGTCATTCGCCTCTCGGTCTCCTCTCTCGGTCTCCTCTCTCGGTCTCCGGCCGGTCTCCGTGGGCTGCAACTCGCCCACTACTGCCGCCCTCACTTTCGCTTTTGAGGCGCGCCTGTCGAAACGCACCCACCCGGGAGACTCGTCCCACGACCACGGCCCACTAGCACTCACCCGCCCTCTGCAACGCCCGCCGCCCAGACAGAGCCCATGTCGGTCTCGATCGCGCGCTCCAGCAGCCCGCCCGCGGCCGCCAGCAGCCTCCTGGCGCTGCTGCCCGTGATGCGCAACCCGGCGGCCCCGCGGGTGCGCGATCCGCAGCAGCGCGACCGGCCGTTCGCGTGCCCCGTGGCGCACTGCGGCGGCCGCTTCCACCGCAAGTTCACGCTGCACGAGCACATGAAGACGCACACGGGCGAGCAGCCGCACCAGTGCCCCATCAAGGCCTGCGGCAAGCGCTTCAGCACCTCGGGCAACCTCGCGCGCCACAAGCGCCTGCACGCGCTGCACAAGATGGAGTGCCCTGTCGCCGGGTGCACGCGCATCTTCACCAACAAGGACATGCTCGCCAAGCACCAAAAGGTGCACAGCGGCGCCGCTGTGCACACCTGCCAGGTCGAGGGCTGCGGCAAGACCTTCAGCACGGCCGGCAACCTCACGCGCCACATGAAGACGCAGCACCGGTCGGTCCACCAGCACCAGCACCAACACCGGTTGGCGCACCAGGTGCATCCGCAGTCCCCCGACAGCGCCGCCTCCTCGCCTGTCTCAGTCAAGGACGAGGTACGCCACAGCAACCACCAGCTGCACGATCGCCGCGCGCTGCTCTCGGTCCACGCGCACGCGCTGCCACCGCTGCAGTCCGCCAGCACCAAGCAGCTGCACCTGTCGGCCGACTCGCCGTGCGACGCCGCGCCAGTGGTCGACTACGACTGCATGACGTTCCTGCCGCCGCCCGCCGAGGCGCGGCACACGAGTCCGTTCTTCTTCGGCCTGCCGCCGCCGCCGCAGGTGGCGCAGCCGCCGTCCATTACGGACCAGGACCTCAAGGACTTTCTTGAGTGCCTGTTCTGAGCGTCGATGGCGCGATCAGAGAGGATAGACCAGTGTGTATTAGTATGGACAAGAGAGCGCATGCATTGTACAGTCCGTCGTTCGCCGCGTGGGCTGCTGCGTCCCCATATCGAGAGAGAGAGAGAGAGAGAGAGAGCTATATTTAAACCCCGAGGCAAACAGACATCCCCGGCGATCGCCACCTCTGTATCCAACCACTCTTCAACTCTCCTTGAGTTCGAGCACTTCCATCATCGTCGAAAACACGCAACGCCTCGGACTCGTTGCTGCGGGATTGACTAGTCGACGGACGCTTCCAGGCGTCCGATGCAACTCAGTCGGCCGCGGATGGGGCCGCGCCGTGAATCAGCGAGTGAATCAGGACCGACTGCGGACACCTCGGGGAGGGCTGCGTCCGTGTTCCGGCAGCGTTCCGCAGCGTCTCAGCGGTTGAAGCAGTCGCGGTCCGAGTCCGAGTCCGCGACCGCGTTGGGGAGGAGACAAAGAGGACGACCCACCCTGTCGTCGTCCGAGTCCCTTTGCTGCCAAGCGGACGCCCGCCGCGGGACCGCGGGACCGCAGGTCCGAGCCAGTTGACCTGGACCGACGCGGCTCCCTCGGTATCCGCTCCCGCACGCGCTCGAGCTCATCATTTGGCGCCATCCACGAACGAAATACAATTCGCAAAGAGCCCCAAGCCGGCCGGGCATAGACGTTGAGAAAAAAGAAATCGGGCGTGGGATTCAAGTGCGTCGGTGTCGCCTGCTGGTCTGCGCAGGTTGCCGTCTCGGAGTCTCCAGAGGACTCCTGTGACCCACAGTGCGGACTTCGACGAGTCCCACGCGCGCGCGAGTCCCACGGCCGCCGCAAAGACAGCGCGCTGGTCGAATGGGGATGGTCCTCCGCTTTCACGCAAGCGCAGTTGACCGCCAGCTGCGCGGGTTAACTGGGGGAGGCAGCCGGGCCGCCTGGGCTGGTTTCGCCTCGGTGAAAGGGCCCGGGCCGCCGCACGACGCGACGCGACGCCGAGGGCATCAAGTGCGCGTGGCGCTGCGCCGAGTTGGACGTTCCACTCGGTCTCGCTGCTGCACTCGCTCGCCGTCGGAGAAGCCGCGACGCTGCGACCGCGGCGGCCATGATGGAGTCTTTGAAGGACTCCTTCGGAGCGGGAGATTCGAACCGCACTGCGCGCACACCAGTTGACACTGCTTGGAGTCCGCTGCCCGCGGTGCAGGCGTCGGGGCGGAAATGGGATGGGCCGCATCGGAGACCGACGAGTCCGAGTCCAATCCGCGCGAGGCTGCCGGATTGGATGAGCGAGCGACAGCCATGCGGGCGGGAGCCAGCGGCCGCGTGTGGACCGACGAACCGCATTGCAAACGCCGCATGGGCCGCGCATACACTCGACGTGGCGTGACGAGTCAAAGGGTTCGAGGCTCGACCAGCATGGGGGCGTGAAGGGGTCAGCCTGACCCGTGGAGGCTCGAAGCACACGGTTTGGGAGCTTGTTGAACCCTTTTCGCCCTCGGAATCCTCTGGATGACGTCCAGAGCAGTCGCACTCATGCCGTTGGTCAGGCCGCCTGACGAGTATGCCGCAGCGCAGGTAGAGATGACGCCGTGCACCTCTCGTCACGTCATTCCCATGACCCCCCGCTCCCCATGCCCGGCCCGCGTCTTTACCCTCGGGCCCTCATGTTCACGAGACTCCTCTGGCCGCGCCAAACAATCAGCAGCTGATGGAGAGACTGTCGAGACCCAGACGCCCTCTGGCGAGCTGGGCTCTGCGTTCGTTGGTCAAGCGGGCTGGTCAAGGTTTCTGCTGCAACCTCCGTAGACGCCTGCTCGGTGGCTGTCAGCAGGCTGGCGCTCCGGCTTCACTGACGAATGCGCAAACCACCAGCCCAGGCACCGAGGGGCAGACAGGGGCGGAAGTTTATCTACCGAGTGGCGTCACCACCGTGGCGTAAGCTTGCAGTGCGTGTGTCGGTCCTCACCCACAGCCGGCCGTGTTCTCCGCCGCAGACTCTCTGCGCTGAGTATGCACGCGATTTGTCTTCATTAGTCGCGGGGGTTCGACGGAGAGTCGCGGCTGCTGTCCGACTGTCGAGTGTCGCCAGTCCCGTCCACGGTCTCCGCCTCTCGGCAGCGACACGCCTGTATTGCTTAGCGAGCTGGTGATGCACGCATTCCTGCGTGATCATCACGATCGCCTTCAAATCCCCAGGACTCTGCATGATCAGAAGGAGTCAGCTTGCAGTAAGCTGACTGGATGGACTCAGTCTCGCATGAGTGTTGGTGATCTCTGCGGACGCTAACGGCAGTCCGACAGTCTGAACAACGTTGGATGCGACGGCAGAGGCAGGAGGCGCGTAGCGACCTGCGCACCATGGCTGCTACCCGCTAGTGGCAGCAGCACTAGCATCCGTAGCAGCACTGAGAGGTGGTGATGCCATCGGACGATAGGCCCCAAATGCGCCATCCGCGATGTCGAGGCAGAAGAGCGGGCCACCACTGGAAACCGTCCGATGCGCCAGCACTGATGTAGCGACTGAGCAACACGGCGCTGTCCGTGGCGAGCAGGAAGTCAAGCAGCTAGGCCAGGTGTGTCTGACGGCGACGACGATGCTCGCGGGTCGCGTGGTTGGGTAGTGGCGCACAGTCGGCGTGCAGGCGTGTGGCGTGGTGTCGATGGTGCTGGACTCCGCCGGCTACATCATCTCCTATGGCGCGCAAAAGTCTGTTCTAGGTCATGTAATCGTCCGTGTCCGGCTGATCGGCGCTACTGCCGCGTCCGGCGCTCAAGTAGACCGTCTCGCGCGAGCAGCGGCCTCCGTCGAGCTTACTCCCTTCGGTCTGCCCTTCAGTGAACTCGGCGAGTCTACTGGCGGGCGTAACAAGACCTGGTATGCACTTGTCGGTCGTGTCGGCGACTGGTTGTTGCGGTGGCGGTAGTGATAGTGGGCTGGGAACAACGCACTCGTGCTCACGAGCTGCTTACACGCTCGTGGGCGGCAACTGCGGTGCGTTCCTCTTGCCTCCCCATCATCCACGCACAGCCTTCCACTGACGAGGAACGCTAGTGGCGAGTGAGCACACAACCGGGCTGCCGAAGCGGCCTTAACCGCACGAGCTGTGCCTCACGACCGGCACGACCAACGTGGTCACTGTGGCAGAATCATATTTGGTCCCAACTCACCACCAACTTCCCACAACTTGATGTGTATTTGAAGTTTACATTGATGACTTAGACTTCGTATTGGACAATTATGTGGTGAACATCACGAGTCGTGATGTACACCACACAGTTTAGCGGGACAGTGTGGCATGCGTGAGACTCCTGAAGCAATGCATGAAGTTCGACGGCCCGACGCTAGCGGCCTCGCCCACCAATCCTGTGGAGCACGGAGTGCTTGTGCTTGCGCTTGCTCTCCAGCGCGGCTGGGTAGCTATAGAGAACCGCCGCGAGTTCGCGGCCGTCCTGCTCGGGCCCACCACCGTAGGAAGTGTCATTGCGCTGCTCAACTCAACGCGCACCTGCAACCAGACGGACACGTGCTCTGCTTCGATGTCGATGAAACGGCGCACTTGGTCGTGGGCAAAGGATAGGTATTCAATCTGATCGAAGTTGCTGACCAAAATCGACGGGCAGTTGTCCGATGCTTTTTGTTGATCGCGCTGCTGCTTGTCGCGCGAAGGTCGCGCGAGACTGACTAGCGAATCCAAAGCTGTTGATGTCATGATGGACGCGAGTCAAGTCGTCAATGCACGGATTCGAGAATCTGGGGCGAATCTGTCCCTGCTCCACGCTCAGCACTGCGGTGACGGCCTCCCGACGACCGTTGCCCGCGTCTTGGAGAGTCCCATTGCGGACTCCCCATGGTTGATTCGGCGCTCGAGATGCCCGGAATCTCGCCGAGACGCGCGGCCTTTACCTGGACCGGACCCGACCCCATCGTCCCGGTGGCCGCGCTCAGCCCAGTCCGGTGGTCCTGGTCTCGTTGATCGGCCCAGTTCTTGATTTCCGCGCTAGTCGAGAGCTGTTCCATTCCCCCACTCCGACCCCGCCCTCTTCTCCGCCATGCTGGGCCTGCGCGTCTTGGCTGCGCTCGCGGCACTCGCCGCCACCACGTTAGCCCTCGAGGCCGTCGACTCGGTCGATACTGGTGGCATGAACACCCTGGAGGAGATTGAAGAGGCCGTCGCTGCGTTCCTGTCGACATCCAAGCGGACGCCGAAGCCGACCAAGACGGCGGCTGTGACGCCGTGCACGCCCACTCCGACGCCGACTACAACGTTGGAGGCAACGCCGTCGGTCTGGACGCCCTCGTCCACACCGAGCCAGACGTTCCAGACGAGTCGCTGCGTCCTGTCCGAGACGAGCGAGAAGCGCATGGACATCGACTGCTCGAGCGACCGGCTGCGCTTCATTGGGCTCGGTGACTGGGGCGAGACGACCAACACGACGGGCGTGCTCGCCGTCCGCGACGGCTTGTGGAAGGCAGCCGCGACAGGCGACTACGACTTCGTCCTGGCCGTGGGCGACAACTTCTACGACAACGGTGTGGCCAACACGAGCGACTCGACGTGGGACTCGCTATGGTTCTACCGCTACGGCATTGGCGCCGAGCTGTCGCTGCCCTGGGTCGCGCTGCTGGGCAACCATGACTGGTACGGCAGCGGGCAGGCGCAGATCGACTACGGACACGCGCACGAGCGCGGTTCCAAGTTCTGGATGATGCCCAGCAAGGACTTCAACATTTTCTACCGCGACGCCGCGGGCGAGACGCTCAAGATGGTCGTGGTGGACACGATGACGCTCAATGCGACGGGCCTGGCGTGGGCCAGGCAGGAGTACGCCAACGAGGACGGCGAGGCGTCGCTCGTGCTGGCCGTGGGCCACCACCACATCTATTCGCAGGGCGGCGCGGGCGACAACTCGAGCGCCGCCATGGTCGAGCTAAACGAGGTCATTCAGAGTGAGCCGCAGGTGCGCGGGTACATCGCCGGTCACGAGCACGACATGCAGTACCTGCGCGCGAACGGCACCGACTACTTCCAGATCGGCGGCGGCGGCCGCACGGTGGACGAGACGCAGGTGTCGCCGGGCACGCGAGCCGAGGTGGTCTTCTACGAGAAGCGCTACGGCTTCGCCATGTTCGACGTGGACCTGGCCGCGCGCGTCGTGGCCGTCACCTACAACGTGTACAACACGTCGGGCGTGCAAGTGGACGAGATCACCTTCACGCGACAGTACTGATGCAATCGCGCTTTTGGGGAGGTTATACTGGTTTACGAAAGAATGGAAGCAGTATTTGAACATGGAGTACCGGTTTTTGTATCGGTTCCAGTGATGGATGCGACGTGTGACAAGACAACCTCACAACACGGCGAGAAAGAAAAGAAGCGAAGCGTGTGAAGCGACGCGAGAAGCAGGCGCCTATTTCACTCGCTTTCAGTATGTGAGCGGCGCCTAATTCGGGCTCAACGTCGCCATTCTTCAACTGCAAGCCGAGACCAAAGAGCCGCCACCGACCGACCGATGGACGCGTTCGAGCTGCTGGGCTTCGTGCACGCCGCCATCTACGGGCGCGTGGTGCTCGCGCGGCGCCGCGGTACGGACGCCCTGGTGGCCATCAAGATGATGAGCCGCGCGCACATGGCGGCCCGCCGCGCCGTCGCCGGCCCGCGCGTGCAGGAGGACGGACTGGCAGAGCTCCAGACGCTGCGTCTGCTCTCCGCGACCGCCTCGGACGCGGCGGTGGACGGCCGCAGAGACCGCCGGTTCGTGCTCACGCTGCTCGAGGACTTCGTCGACTGGCGCACCGACTCGCACTGCCTCGTCTTCGACTACTGCGCGCGCGGCGAGCTCTTCTCGCGGCTCGAGGACGCCGGCGCACTGCCGTTGGACACCGCGCGAAGGTACTTCGCCCAAGTCGCGCGCGCGCTGCGCTTTATGCACGCGCGGGGGGTCGCGCACCGCGATCTGTCGCTCGAGAACGTGCTGTTGGGCGACGACGACCGCTGCCGCGTCGCCGACTTTGGGCTCGCGAGCGCCTCGGGGGCGAACTGCTCTGGGCGTGTCGGCAAGCCCTTCTACATGGCACCCGAGGTCGTGCAGACCGCGCCGGGAGAGCTCTACAACGGATTGCAGGCCGACGTGTGGTCACTCGGTGTGCTGCTCTTCATCATGGTGACTGGCGCGCCGCCGTTCGAGCGCGCGAGTGACGCCGACCCGCGCTTCCGCGTCGTACGGAACAAGGGCGTCCGCGATCTGCTCCGGGGCTGGCGCTTCGACGGCAAGCTGCCGGCTGCGGTTCAGGATTTGCTGGTCGAGATGCTTGCCGTGGACCCGGCGGGGAGAGCGACTGCTGACCAGGTGTGCGCCAACCCGTGGGTGGCGGAAGCCGACGTGGGTGAAGACGACAAGCCCACCGCTCCGGTGGTGAACGCCGACGTGTCGGAGGCTCGCGGCGCCGACTGGGAGCCTCAAAAGGAACTGGACGCTGAGGAGGCAGAGCAAGCTGACACGCCAAAAGATGCGAAGCGAGCGACGGAGGCGGCCAGTGCGGCGGGTCAAGCACCTTCACGGCACCGAAAGCGCATCAAGATCGTCGTAAACCCGCAGAAGACGGACGCGGTCGACACCGACCAGGGCCAATCCACAGCCAGCGAAGCTGCCATCGCTCGGTACTTGGACACGAACGATTTCCTGGCATCTCCATGTGTGACGGCGGGGGCGGTGCGAGCGTCGGACGAGATGGCCCCTGCCCATCCAAGCGCCTCGCCAGCGGTGTGGCCAGCCAAGTCCAAGGCCGCGGCCCCGCGCTGTCTGGACTTTGACGAAGACTCGCCAGGCGTCCGTGTTAGTCTCGAGACGACCGTGTCCAGTAAGGAGCACGCGTGACCAAGCTCGTGGTTTGCTGCTGTGTCGTCTCGCCGTTTTCAATCTCTGAGCGCTGATGCATGTCATGTCGTATTTAAGCGTAATGCTTTCGCTCGTTTCGACATCGCTGCACGCTCGAAGCTCGTCCATATGCTTAGAACTATGTGCGGTATCATTTCACTAGGATGTATCGCTAGCGTGTTTGCACGAACGCGTTGATCTTTGGTCGCTGGGGGTTGAGCAGCCAACTCGGCCGCTTGAGGCACGATCTTCATCAGGCTGAAGAGGTCTGGATACGCCTTCGGCTTTGTGCAGCGGGTGCGGATTCTGAGCTCAACGCGCTTCATTCTCTTGACCGTTCAATATCCCGTTGAGCTTGCCCCCAGACGACGATCTGGTCTTCGCGCCATCAGTGCAGCCCAGATGGCCTGCGCCATCCCATGATGACAGTGAAACCTCGCACGCGCCAACAGTGAAGACGGGCCTCGTCATTTATAGCTGCAGGCCTGCATGAACGCACAGGGGCTGCTTTGGTCCTGAACCAGCGCCACCACTCCCAACGGCCCAACAACCTCGCAGCGAGGCCGCTATATTTGGCCCCATAGACCCGCCATCACATCCCTTTCGAGAGATCAACAGCACGTTCCCATGCCACCCTCAGCCCAGCCAACGAGAATAATCGCATCCCTGCGATTGCAACTCGAGCAAGCCCAAAGCCAAGATAGCGGTGGTCATGCTCGTGAACGAGCTGTCATCTTCCTCATTTCGGAATTGACCGACTCCCCTCCACCCCAACCACCACCCCAGCTTCCAACCTTCCGGACCAACAATGCGGCTCTTCACCCAGACGATTGCGTTCGCACTCGCGCTCCACACGGCGGCGATCATGGCAACCACTGCGACGACGTGCAAGATGCTGAGCGACAAGAGCAGCCCGTTCATCTCGTCCGTGGCGCAACTGAACGGCGTCTCGCCCGAGCAGCTCGCAGCCATGCCGTTAGATGTCGTGCTGGCGCCGGTGGACGAGAACTTCCCGTGGATCTCCAAGTGCGTCGCCAACGTGAACCTTGCGGACGTGGTCATGGCCATGTGGTCGTCACAGGAGGTTGGGCAGTGTCTCCAGGCGCTCGATTCGTCGAGCGAGCTGGTGTTCTCGCACGACTCCACTCTCTCGGACACCTTCTTCAGCGACGACTTCTGCCCCATGGTCGTCGACACAGCGGTGCCGTGTCTCAACGACGTCTTCCTCCCTGTCCTCGCGCAGGCCCTGAGTGACGCTGGCGGCTGCTGCTCAGACATGAACGCGGTCATCACGGCCAGCTTTGGCTCCAACCTGCAGCGCCTCGTGGCAAATCTGTCCAAGCTAGCCGCCAATGCCATCTGCTCCGTCAAGTCGGCAACCCACAGCGAAGACGTAGGCGAGATCGTGGAGACGTGCGGCCACTCGCTCATTACCAACTTCGCCGGCAGTGCCACCAACGATATGGAGCTGCTCATGTCGCTGGCAGCAGCAGTCCAGATCCCGGAGAGCTCCGTTTGCGCCGCCGTGGAGGGCGATCCGTTCAAGACGACGACCGGCGGATACGGTGAGTTCACCACCATTCCCGGCGGCGAGCCATACGGTATCTGCTACTCCACTATGCAGAACCTGGTGGCGTACGTCAAGTCCTTCCCGATCTGGTCGACGCTAGCAGTCAAGACGGACGTCGCGCCGTGGCTGCAGAAGCTGAGCGACTTGTTCGCGCCGGGGACCTGCGTGCGCGGCGACTACCTGCTCAAGTGGGCCCTGGACGAGAATAGCGTCGTGATGAAGGCTATCGACTTGATTGACAGTCTTGGTGCCGCTGTCAGCATCAACCCGGAGCATGATGGGTCGTCGTCGGACGCAGCGAGCGCTGCTGTTGGTGACAACGACAGTGAAGACGAGGGCGAATGGAGTGCGAGCAACAGCAGCAGCACCGACGGGAGTGCCAGCACCAACCATGCTTCGAGCAGCAGCTCTGTCGTCAGCGACAGCGAGACTGAAAGCAAGGGTGAGGGCGAGGCGAGTGGTTTTGCCAGTACCAGCGCCAGCAACAGCTCCAGTACCAGCACTGACGGATCGGCCAACTCCGGTACCTCGGCTTCGTCAAGTGTCAGCGAGGAGGAGGGCGGGAATGGCCCGGAGCCGGCGACGTCCGCGCCTGTTGCGAGCGACTCCAGCAGTGACGCCGCCGTCTCGGTCGTATCCTTCGAGTCGCAGGTCGTGTTGTCTGACGCGCTGGTTGACGGCGAGGCCGACGCGCCGCCGGCCGACGACGCCTCGCTCAGCACCTCTGCGTTCATCCGTGCGTCGCTGTCAGCGTACGTGGAGCCGCTCGCGACCATCTGCCTGCACTTCCCGAGCGTCAAGGCCTGCGACTTTGGCGAAGACGAGATCACGTTCGCCTTCAGCGATGTCGGTCACGTGGCGACGGTCGCCAAGACTCCCGCCGTGACCGGCGCGACGGCCGCCTCCACGACCACAACCACGACCACGTCCACGACCACAACCACGACGTCCACGACGCCCGAGCCGACCACTGACGCGCCCGAGTCGGCGGCCACCGGGGACATGTCGGCGGCTATGACAGCGAGCCGCCAGAGCAGCCTCGTGGCGCTGTTGGCGCTCGCGCTCGCGCTCGCGGCTGCGGGACTCGCCTAGACTCCGTTGGAGAGAGAGCGAAACGAACCGCAGACGTTGCATGGTGCATGACCAATATGAATGCAACGACGAACGCCTATTCACAACTTGAAGTGCTTGTGAATCATCGCTCCAACTTCGCTCAGAGCTGAGGCCACCCGAACCAACTGACTCTGTTGTGCTGCTGGCTATCGTCTGCAGACCAAGACCCCGTCGGAGAGAGGCGAGTTCATGTCTCCATTCGCGATCTCCTCGACACTCCGACCACTTGAAGCGGGGAGTCAGGCGAAGGCGGTGGACAGCGAGGTGCTCGATGGCAGGCGTGTCACTTTGACTCCAGATTTCCACCACTTCGATCTGGACCGTGTGAACAGGCTCATATTGAAGAAGAACTCTCGCTTGTGGGCGTGTCGCTCGGCGAAGCCGCCGCGGTTGAAGTGCATCGCCACGCCCTGTGACTTCGCTGACGTTGCTCAGACCCGTACTCCCTGTGTACGAACACCCTGCGATCAATACCCTGATAGTGTCCATGTTGGCGCTGTTGCCTGGTTAGCCACCACACGATCCCCCGCCCACACCGCCCACGATGGGATCGCCTCCAGAACATCAACGGTGACACACTTCGAACACTGCATCCTCCCCCTCAAGAAACCGCCCCCTCTCGCCTCTTCATTGGGTAAAATTCACTCATCCCTCCCTCTCATTGGCCAAAAACCCGCTCACCCCCTTCGAGCTGCTCATCTTGGGTCGAGCACCTGAGCGACACGACCATGGCGACGCCCCCGCCTCCCGTGGCGGCGTCCGCGTCGCCCTCGGCGGTGGCGCACAACCTGTCGGCGCTGCAGACGCAGATGCAGACGCTGCAGCGCGAGAACAGCGTGCTGACCAAGGACCTGTGCCTCAAGGAGAACTACATCCAGCTCAAGGAGCAGCAGGTGCGCGTCATGCAGAAGCGGCTCGAGGAGCTCGAGAGCGCCGTGGCCGGCTGGAAGGACCGGTACCTGCAGCAGCTCAACGCCGTGCAGGCGTCCAGCCAGGCCACCGTCGACCTCGGAGCCGGCGTCGGCCTGGGCGACAGTAGCGGCGACGGCGGGTGGACACCGTGGGCCGCCAGGGGCAACGCGGCCGCCAGCGGACCGGACGCGCGCGCCAAGAGCCTGCGCCACGCGCGTGCGCTGCTGGACAAGCTGTCGGCCGCCAGCCGCGACAAGCTGCAGCCGCTGCTGGACCTCATCGCGCGCGACGACGCGGCGCTGGCCACGCTCGAGCCGTGGGAGAAGCTCTTCCAGGACGTCCACGAGGAGCTGAGCAAGGTGCTGCTGCTCTACCTGCTGCCGGTGCTCGCCGACATGGTGCGCGAGCGCGGAGGGGACGCCGAGCTGCGCTGCTTCAGCCGCACCTACGCCAAGCAGACGATGGACTTCCGCATCGAGTGCGGGCCGCGCAGCGCCGCCCCTCCGCCTGCTCCGACGGCGGTGGTGTCAACGTCGACTCCCGCGGCAACACCTCCACCCTCGCCGTCGCTTATGCCCGCTGAAGACGGCGACACGAGCGCGCGCGAGTCGAGGGCCCCGGCCTACATGCGCTCGTTGTCGGCCGTCACGGGCCAGTCCCCTCCCGCTCTGGATACGGCGCTGCTGGGATCAGCCGCCAGCGACAGCGTCGCCGCCGCCCTGCTCGAGAACGATCCGAAGACCGACACGGTCACGTCGTCGACGAGTGACGAGGCGCCGGTCGTGACCCACCTGTTCGACTGCGTCGACTGCGACAAGCGCAACGCTTCGCCCGTGCCGCACGGCCCGCGCGAGCTCCACCCCACCAAGGCCATGTACATCTCCCGAGCGCTGGCAGGCGCCTCGTCGGCAGCGGCGGCTGCTGAGAGCGGCAAGGCCGCCTCGCGTCGGTACACGATGGCGCCAAGCCGCGCAACCCCCACGTTCGCTGTCGAGAGCACCCGGCTTCAGTCCATGACGGCGCTGCCGTCACCCTCGTCCGTCAGCACCAACACGGTCAGCACGCCGACTCTGGCGTCCAGCGGCTTCTCGTCGGACGTGGACGGCGACAGACGCAGCGGCGCCTCGTCGTTCATCTCGAGCGTGGGCGGCCTAGGGGCGGCCAAGGACGGCAAGATCAAGAAGATCATGGGCAGCGTCATGGACCGCCTCAACCGGCACAAGCCGCAGCTGACGGCCGCGAACGCCTCGCTGGAGGACGACGGGTCCATGTGTGACGGCTGCGGTCGCGGGCCGCTCACTGGGACCAAGTGGATCTGCCGGACGTGTCGCTCGCTGGACCACCAAGAGTACGAGCTGTGCGAAAAGTGCTACAGCCAGGGCGTCCACGGCAAGGAGAACGAGGACGCGCTGTTCGAGCGCATCGAGGACATCGTCGTGCACAAGTGCCCGCGCCTGGCGCAGGAGCGCGACCTGATGAACCTGCTGCGCGTCGGTATCTGTAAGGCGAACCTCAAGAAGTTCAGCTTCTGCCTCACGTGGATCGCTGACCTGCTCCAGTGCAAGCAGACCAAGGACCTACGCGCGCGCGCGCTCGAGATCTCGCAGATCTCGCCGCAGGTGCGCAGCGAGTTCGTGCGGCTGCTGCGCGAGCTGCTGCAGCGCTTCCGCCGCGACATCGAGCTCATCTCCGAGTGGGAGCCTGTGCCGCTGGCGGCCAGCATGATGGCGAGTGGCGCCGGCGTCGGTGGGTTGGGCGACGCAATCGCCGGCCGGGACGGTGGAGGCACCGTCCAGCTCGATACGCTGCGGATTTGGGTCAAGGACGTGAACGAGGCGTCGCAGCAGACCCAGCAGCAGTGAATAACGAACGGTAAAGTAAAGCGCCTGCCCCGGACGGGAGGCATCATTGACTCCCGTGTGCGTCCAAGTTTGAGATGAGAGCTAGAGAGGCCATGGAGACAGCGAGAACGGCCAGAGCGACCGCGACGGAGCGCCAGCCGCCGTCGGTGGGAGGCTTCGAGCTGTCGCTGCCATGGTGCACGGGTCTTGCCAGCGAAATGCGCTTGTTCGAGTAGTCGAACGCCGTGTAGAAGGCGCGGAGGAAGACGGCACCGAGAACGACGCGGTTATCGGCTGCGTTCGCGTCCACGTCCAGGAGGAGGAAGCACTCGCCGGGTCGGCGTCGGCCGCACCACACGTAGTCAGCCCCGCGCAGCACGAGAGCTTGCTGCTCCCCACCGCTGGAGCCCAGTGTGATGGTCAGGTCCGGGAACTCATGTGCAGAGCAGCGCCGACAGTCACACTCGAGCGACTTGAACGCCAAGTGCTCACGCTGTGCGCACGAGAACCGCGGCCCCAACTCCCGCGACAAGGTGTCCACAGCAATGCCGAACGCCAACGGCGGAAGTAGGAGGAGCGAGGAGCCCGAGTCGAGTACAGCGACCGGTTTTGCCTGCCCATCGCCCCGCTGGCATCGAGACAGCAGCAAGTCGTCGCCTAGCGCCATGCTGTCAAGTCGCAACGCCCAGAACCCGAAGCCGTCAGCGCCGTTGGAAGTGTACGGGATGACTGGGAAGGAGGTCCACGTCGCGTTGGGACTTGCGAGCGCTGGGTCGACGCCGCCGAGAACGAGCTGCGACTTCGGGTGGTCTTCACGATGCAGCGCCGAGCGGATAAAGATGGAGAAGACGAGCGGTTGCCCAGTCTGTGCGAGTAGATCGACCAGCAGGGGCGTGAGGT
Source organism: Phytopythium litorale (assembly GCA_023338075.1). Lineage (NCBI taxonomy): Eukaryota > Oomycota > Peronosporomycetes > Pythiales > Pythiaceae > Phytopythium > Phytopythium litorale. The sequence continues at coordinate 19,899 of JAADYB010000332.1, forward strand.
TCGCGAAATGCGAGCTCTCGCCGCCTTCAGAGGCCGACCTCCCGCCATTGACCTCGCTGACACTCCTGGTCACCGCCCACTGCTGCTGGAGCGCCTCCATGCCCAAGCCCAGCACTCCGTCCGCGCGGATCTCGCCTAGCACTGCTGCGTCTCGAGTGACGTTGCCCACCCACATGGGCGGCAGCGTCAGCTCCGCGTGAGGGGCGACCGCGGTCAACTGGATGGAGCATCGAACCAGACGACCAGCCACGCGTCCGCCCCCGTACTCGACGCTGAACTGGCGATGCCGTTCGTCCAGCGTGCACGGCGCGACCTCCAAACTGTCTGTACCAGCGGCACCAGACGCGACCCACGTCTCGCTGGATCCAGTGTCGACCACGACATCAAATCTCTGGATCCCGATGCGGACGCGAGCGAAGACATCGAGCTCGTCGCGGTGCAACAGCGGGATGCAGACGAGGTCAGACCCACAGCTACCACCCGCAGAACCAACGGTGATCTCGGCATTGGACGCGAGCAGCAGCAGTGCGGCGGAGAGCACGCAACTGGCGGAAGACCCCATTTGTGCGACTCCAGGCGTCTTGGCGGACGTGATAATAATAGTCGCTGCGGCGTTCCGAACTGGCCAGCAGAACTTGCACCAGCTTTGGTGGTGTTGAGCCACAAAAACGGTCGCGATCTTCGTGAACCAAGGTGGTCCGTCCCGATTCCAGACCGCCGAGTCAACGCTCTTCGAGTGACGACGCTAACAGTGGCAAGACGCGAGCATTGGTGTTGGTCGGCCTGGTCGTGGAGCTGATCAGTGTGCCGTTCAGTTTCCAGGTGTGCTCTTGGAGGTGATCAACGTAATCTTGAATCTTTTGGTGTGGTCTTCGAGTATTCCAGCGTGGACTTCCAGTCCTCCGGCGTAGTCTTGACGCCGGTCAGCGTAGTCCTTGAGTCAATCAGTGGCACCTTGGAGTTCACTTGGACGATCTTGACGCCAGGAAGCAGTCTGGAAGATCATGGCGTCATCGGCATCGGCATCGGCATCGTCTTCACGCGTGTTCTTGCCACGCTTGATGTCGATTGGCATGATCTTCAAGGCTAATCTCGAGGTCGCCGTACGCTTCTGGGGGGGGCCTTCATCAACTGGAAACCTGTCAGCTGGCTTGAAACGTGTCTGGAGACGCTCATGACGGCTGCTAGATGCCTGTCGGAAGCCTTGAACCGCGCTTGGAACTGCTCGCGACCATATTGAACCTCCAACGAGGATCCGCATATCCAGTCGGATATCGTTTCCATGGCGAACGTCGAGCGTTCCCATCAGGCGCTCGGCTCGGCTGCTTCGACGATCCTGCGGCTGGATCTCTCTCACGCCTGCCAATGAAGCATCGCGACACAAACGAGAAACCGGCACCACCCGCCGCAACCACAGACGACGGTCTCCTACCAACTACACCCTGCTGGCGCATCGATGGACTACGCGACGTTCTCCTACTATGCTCGCGATGTCAATACGATCTCAGAGCACCTCAAGCCGGTCTTGAAGGTTGGTCTTGGAGGTCAGTCTTGGAGGTCGGTCTTGGGTGGTGCTACCTGGTTCTGGTCCTCAAGACACAGCGTCAGTCTCAACGAGGGATCGAGGACGCTATTGGTCACCTCGGCGTCGGTCGGCGCGCTCGTGTCCTGCTTGTAGCCGCTTGGGAGGCCGGTGGAGACAGGCGGAGGACTGAAAATGCGCTCGGGACTGCTCAGAACAGACTTGGAGGCTGTGGTGGCATGTAGTCAGCGGGAGACGTACCTTGAAGTCTTTCCTGAGAAGGGTTTGACGGCTGGAGAGACCGCGTTGTCTTGAGGTCCGCCTGGAACCGCCTGGAACAGCCTGGACGCATCGTCAACACACGTTCCTGCCTACCTGGTGTCACTCGGGTCAGCTAGCGAGCTGCGGCTGGTTCTGACTGGTGTCTTGTCCTCCCGTCTCCGCCTCCCCGCGTTCACCTCCACTTGGTTTGCTTCTGGTCGCTCGCTAGTGCCAAACCAAGACACGTCGCACTGTCCGAGTGGCGCCGAGCACCTCGCCTGGCGTTACTTGCGCATGTACAAGTGACGTCTGGGCTCGTTGCCTACGCGCTATCTCGCTGCTTGTGCGTAAACTAGCTCCATGCGGCTCTCTCTTTCTCTTGCTCGATCTCCATCTCTCTCGATCTCCCTAAATCCGCCTTTCTACATGGCCGTGTACGAGCAGCGCATTCACCGCCGACGCGTCCACCGCTCTCGTCCCCCACGACCTGCAGTGCGCGCACACACACAGCACAGCACAGGCAATCGCACAGTCAGCACCCGGCCCTCGACGTCTCATGCGCGCACTTATGCGTCCCGACCCCGTCCTAGGCCGCCTCATCCGCCAGCCGCTGTGCGAGTTCCCTCGGAAAGGCCATCGGGGGAGTCGTGTCTTGAACAGGAGGTGCTTGTGCTGGATTGGGAAAGTTCGGAAGTGAGAGGTGTTCGGGCTGCTCGGGAGGAGAAGAGGGGGGGAAGTATGTCATTACGGATGTTTGAAATGGCTAGAGGAGGCCTTGCCTCGGCTTTGGAACGCACCTGAGCAGAAGAGCGAAGGCTGGTCGCCGTTTTCTTTCGGCCAGTATGGTTTCCGCTTGGACCGGTCACCGCCTAGCCGTATCCTGGTCGACAACGAGCCGTAGGTTAGCCCGTCAGTGCCAAAACGAGCCATAGGTCTGCAAGCACAATGTACATGCGTGCCTTGAGACCGCTCTTGATGCGAGTAGTGCCGGCTTGTGTGGGATTTGATGTCGTTGATGTCATGCTGAAGGATTACGAGGTACTAAGCCTCACGCCTGGCAACGCTCTTGTCCTGATATTGCAAGCCAGGAGTCATGCGTTGTCCGCGCCATGCGCGTTGAATGGGGCGTGCTGTGCTCTGCTGCTTGCGGCGCCTGGGCGTGCCGCGATCGCTGCCGACACGAGTCCAGTGCTCGGCGCTTCAACTTGCCCACTTGCTGTTCTTTGCCGCGATTCTGTTAGGTTCGCGTGAAAAAGCGATAGGTTCGTATTATGGTGTGTTTCGATAAAATTGGGTGGTATAAAATTACTGAGGATAGAATAAACCAAATATGGATAAGAGCGCTGCCAAAAAATATAAACGTTTAAAGCGTTTGAGAGATAAATACATAAAATACATAAAATATCGACAAAAGTTGAACTAAAATCTTCAATTGGATGACTCGGCATCACACGCAGGGGATATACAATTATGTGATGTATGTATTGGAAATATAACACTTACTAGAAGGCTTTTATAAAGTACTGATTTGGCGCCACAGTGATAAAATGAACGGGTTAAATAAACTGCGCAAAATGTTGAAGATTCGTAAGGACCCAAATGCGATCACATTCACAGAAAAAAGGGTGAGTGTCGTGTGAGTTCACATTTCCCTTCTACAAATATGAATCTGCTCTGGCTGTGTAGAAACAACAGATCCAATTCTGGAACTCCAAAATCGCGATGGTAGCGGCAAATCGTCTTCAACCGCTCGGTTAACGCTTGTAAAAATTGACAACATCATTTTTGAAGCTAAAATCGCGTAATTTGGTGATTGAACCATTTTTCAAAACAGGTGCACAGATAAAGTACACCCATTTTATAAATTAGCAATCGATTAGAGCAAAATTCTTGAAAACACACACAATATTATAAGCCCGTTCACGGTTATAGGGTCATTCTTGGGCCATTTGACGCTAATCTCAAAAGGTGGTGCGGAAAACGGGTGTGATATGATCTTTTCGGAACATTTCGCAGAACTTCAACTGACTTTTGTTGGATGGTGATGTTCTTGCGAACTGGAACTCTTATTGGCATACTTTATTTTATACATGCGTGGCCTGTCTGCTATCATTTTTTTGTCGCAAAAAGCGGTATATATATCTTCGAGAGTACCACAGTTTGCGAGGTGGCATGTTGTGGGCCATTTCATGTGCATAATACTTGGGAACTATGTAGTATAGAGAATGTTTTTTAAAAGTCAGCGTTTTGCAATGACACTGCATGGCTTTTATATGTACATTCCGTGCGCATGTGGCTTCAACCTGGTAAAGCGGCTTTTCACAACTACCACGCAAAACCAAATGTAGTATTGATGCTGACTTTGGTTCATCTTCATTCCGTAATCCTGCTGAAAGGTTCGCAGTGAAAATCCCTGGCGGTTTTCACATTTTATATTACGTTAACTGCAGGGCACCTTAATGATAGTAATTGTGGAATATTTGTAAACAAAATTTCCAGTACCCACAAATATTTAACACGCAGAGACACTTTAGGTGCCATTTTAAACAATACGCCCGTTCAAATACAAATACAAGTTGTATCGGAGCAAAGTATGTGATGGCACTGAAAGCGAAATACGTCGATGATTCCATAGAATTTACGTTCTCCCTCATACACGAAAATATCCAAATTATAACTCTCCAGAAAATTTCCGCCAAATCGAATACCACCAAGAAGACAATTTTGCACAAGCCCCGTAAAAATTATACTAGCAGTGAAATCACCAATGTCCTTGGTTACTGAACGACAACGACCAAAGCCAACAAAGTATTAAATTTATATAACTCAGAGAGCCAATTCCGAATGAGCAGTCACGACGATGGTATCTAGTGCGGCCACCAGAATAGCTGCACAGCTGAAACTTGCAGGCTCGGGTGCTCATATTGGGACGTCTCTCCCATCCATTCGACGTCCCCGACGTCCCCGACGTCCCGATCTGGCCACCTATGCATCCGCCATGCAAACATCTAGGCTCTAGGCACCGCGCCAGGACAAATCCCACATCCCACATCCTAAATCCCAAATCCAGCTGGGCCGTCACGACGATGGTATCTAGCGCGGCCACCAGAATAGCTGCACAGCTGAAACTTGCAGGCTCGGGTGCTCATATTGGGACGTCTCTCCCATCCATTCGACGTCCCCGACGTCCCAGACGTCCCGATCTGGCCACCTATGCATCCGCCATGCAAAC
>JAADYB010000333.1:0-24841 GCA_023338075.1 Phytopythium litorale
ACCACTCGATCATCATCGTCGCGCGCAACCGGCTGCGCGTCCGCGTCTCGAGGCAGACGATCGCGGTCATGTTCCCGCACATTATGCAGGACGAGGTGATGATCCAGGGACTCATCGGGAGCGAGCTCATCTACCCGTGCGTGATTACCGTGTACTTCGACCAGCGGGGCCGCGTCGTCCGCCACGACGCCGACGTCGACTTTGTGTCAGGGCTCACGGCCGCGCTCAAGAGTCTCAACGAGGTCACGCGCGTCATGAGCAGCGCGCGGCTCGATGGGTCCATCATCATGTACGACAAGTCGCGGCCGCACACGAAGGATCCGCCTCTGCTTGCCTCCAAGGCCCAGAGGCCTCCGGTGATCGAGATGCCATCCGTTGATGAGCGCTTCAGCTATGTGGACGACGAGGAGGAGAAGGGCCCATCGCAGCCGCAAGACGAGCCGTCTCCGGTGCACACGCCTACCACAAGTGAAGGGGTCGGCCACAAACTCGACCGACGCCAGCAGTACGCCTCTCCCCCGGCCACGCACGCTCACTTCGCTGCTGCCGACAGCGGCGAGTTCGAGGCCGCGACGTACCTGCCGCCGCACCCGTCGCCATCCAAGCAGCCGGCGAGGCAGTCCAAGGAGAGCGTGGCGTCGAGGATGAGCATCCACTCGCTGCTCTCGTGAGGCGCACGGGGAGCAAGGAGGGGGAGTATCAAGTGCATGTCTGCATGCTGAATTGAAGTAGGTCCGCCGTCGGCCCAAGTGAATGGCGCGTCCGGACAGCGGGCATCAGGAGTGAAAAGTGCCGTGCCAAGGATAACGAAGAGTGAATAACAGGAAACGATTGTTCCACGCGAGCTGCTGCGTCCGCAGGGACCAGCTCTAGAGCACCACTAGCGGCTCCAGCTCGCTGTTCTTCTCGGTGAGCTCGCGCTCCTTGAGCTGCGAGCGCGCGACGGCCTTCTCGGTCTCGATTGCCCAGTTGGGTCGTCCGAAGGCCGCGGCGAACGCGATGCCCGACGTGACCGAGTAGCCGCAGATCATGCCCAGCCAGATACCCAGCAGGTTCTTCGTCCCGGACGCGATGCCCATGTAGTAGGCCGCAGGCACGCCCACGAGCCACGCGCCGGCAGCGAAGCCCACCATGAGCGGGAGTGGTCTCGCCTGCGCTCGCAGTACCGCCTGCACAGCCATGGACATGTGAGAGGTTAGCCAGGTCGCCACGGAGGCGCCTTGGTGCCTATCACAGAGCGGACGTACGATGGCGTAGTAGAAGAAGGAGAGGATGAGGTAGGCGAGCGCGGCGAAGGAGCAGATCTGGCTGAACATGGCCACGACCTGCGGGTCGTCCGAGAAGATCTTGCCCAGCTGCCCGCGGAAGCCGACGATGATGGCGCTGTTGATGGTGGCGAGCGTGGCGATACCGCCCGCCGTGATCTGCGCAGCCAGCACGGCGACGTGCGGCTTGCCCGCTCCCAGGTGGATGCCAATGCGCGTCACGGCCGCCTGGATGACGCCGAAGACCGGGCTCGTCATGAACATGAAGAGCTCCATCATGGCGTTGTGCGCGCCGAGCTGCACTTCGCCGATGCGCGCAGCGAAGAGCGTCATGGTGACGAGCTGGGCGTCTTCGAAGAGCATCCCGGCCGCCAGCGGCGCGCCGACGCCGACGAGCTGCCGCACGAGCCGCACGTCGAGGAACTGGCCATTCCACTTGCACGCGCAGCGGCGGTGCAGCTTGCGGTAGACGTTCATGTAGAGCGCATAGCCGACGAGGCGCAGCGCGAGCGCGATGGTCGTGCCGAGCGGGCAGCCGACGAAACCGAGCGCCGGCAGCCCGAAGAGTCCGTGCGTGAGCCCCGAGGCGAGTACAGCGTTGGTGACGACCGTGACCGCGTTGAAGCACGCCGTGGGCACGACGATCTCCTGCGCCTGGTAGAAGATGGCCATGATCTGGAACATGCTGCGCGGCCAGAGCCAGAGCAGCGCGAGGCGGCAGTAGGTGCGCGCGTAGTCGGCCACCTGCTGCGTGACGCCCGCGGCCGCCAGCAGGTCGCCCAGGTTCCACCAGAGCACGGCGACCGGGACGCAGGCGAGCGTGAGCAGGAAGGCCGCGAGCAGCGCGTAGGCGCCCAGCAGGTGGAAGTTGCGCGCGCCGAAGGCCTGCGCGCCGAGTGCGTTGAGCCCGGCGTTGAAGCCCTGCATGAAGACGAGCATGGTCAGGTCCAGCGCCACCTGCGAGTACGCGACGGCCGCGAGCGGCGCCACGCCCAGGTGGCCCATGACGCTCAGCTCGGTGATGGAGATGGCGAAGAAGCAGTACGTCGAGCCCGCCGCGGGCAGCGCCAGCGCCACCAGCGCGCGCAGCTCCTGCCGCGCCGACACCATCCCGAGGCCTTCAGACAGCGGCCAGGTGCCTCCAGTGAGCAGCAGGCGAGCGAGGGCGCCGTGGGTTGTGGGAGCGTCGGGACTCGAGGCGCCACCGTCATCCAGGAGACCCAAGCGGCGTGGCGGACCAAGTGAACCCACCGCTTCGTATCCCTTCGGGAGGATCTGACATCGTGCGTGGCTGAGTTTTTATTTTTCAGCCAATCGGACGGCATCGAATAGTAACATATATAATTATAAATGGATCGCTGGAGTGATATATTACTGACTTTGAGGACCCAACGTCCCAATGGTGATTGTCATTTGAAAGAATGCATGTCAACCGTCATCACCCTCGAGTCGCTCACCAAAGAAGGCGAGCATCATGGCGGAGCTGAGCGCGAGTCTGGAGGAGCTGCAGCGGCTGGCGCCACGGCTGCGCGCCTACGAGCCGGCGGACGCGACGTGGCAGCAGGTGACGCGCTCCTTGTCGGTGTGCGAGGGAGCGGTGGGTCGCTGACGCGGCGCGATTGGCAGGCGGAGAAGCGCGCGCTCGAGGTGCGCGAGCAAGTGGAGGCGCTGCTGCGCACCCCCGAGGGCGTGCAGCAGCTGCGCGCGAGCTATGCGCTGCCCGTTATGAAGCAGCTGGTACCCGCGGTGCGTGGCGCGGCTCTCGAACTCGCGGTGGGACGCGTACGTCGTATCTGACAAGAGCGGTGAAGGCCACGCGCGAGGAGATCGCGGAGCTCAAGGTGTCGGACTTTGTGCTCGGGATGCTGTTCGAGAAGCCCTTCACCGTGTTCGCCCAGGTCTACCGCGGCTACGGTGTTGAGGTGCGTCCAGAGGCGTGGCGAATACTCGACGGGAGGGGGTTGAGCGCGCCTGACAGTGGGTGGACATGGCGCAGTACGGCAAGGAGCTGTCCGAGGAGGCGCGCAAGAGCGCGAACAACATCAAGTCGTCGTTTGTGAGCACTCGACTGCTGCTCGGACCTCGACATGGCTCCGCACTGACTGGGACGACACCTCTGTTCTCTGCGTTCCGCCTTCGGTTGGGCAGATCTACGGCGAGATCCTCTTCTTCCCGTTCGCCGAGGCGGTTCGCTGGGTTGCGCCGTCACTGCCAGAGCACGCCATCTTTTACGACCTGGTGCGTTGCTAGACTGAAGTCGCAGTCGATGCTGGAGCTATAGCTAACGACTGTCCGCAGGGTTCTGGCACCGGCAAGGCTGTGATCGCTGCGAGTTTGGTGCACCCCTTCGACCAAGCCATCGGCATCGAGCTGCTGGAGGTACCGGCCGTCGCGGGTGCCGTGCACTATTAAAGCTGTGTTGACGTTGATCTCTTCGGTGTTTCTGCAAGCCATTGGTTGCGTGCGCTGAGAAGCGGCAGGCTGCGCTCGCCAGGGTGGGCGGCAACGTGGCGCACGCGGACATCGAGTTCATCCACGGCAGTCTGCTGACGACCAAGTGGCAGGATGGCGACCTCGTGTTCTGCCACGGCACGTGCTTCAATGACCAGTACGTCCACCGCTTCCATGCCGAGACTGTACGCTCGAACCAAGTTGCTCAATGCGCGCTGCACTTGCAGGGAGTGGTCCCAGATCTCCTTGTCGGCCGAGAGCATGAAGCAGGGGGCGTTCTTCCTGTCGATGTCGCACGTGCTGCAGACCGCGCTGTTCGAGGTCGTCAAGACGCTCCAGTTCAAGATGAGCTGGGGGACTGCGACGCTCTACATCCACGTACGTGATACCGATCCGTGGATGTGGAGAGTAGTGCTCCCCGTCTAACCTTGTGATGTCATGTGGTCTCCAGCGCCGGCGCAAGATCGGCAAGTGGGCCGCCCAGATGCTCCGCGGCGGCCGCGCGACACGCTCCGACCTGCTGAGCGAGCAGGCAGCGACCCCTTCAGCCAAGACGGACGAGACGCGGGAGTAAACCGGCGACGCAGGCAGCACAGACAACGAACGCAGGACCCATCGATCACATCCATCGAGCTGATCCATGTCGGCTCGCGTCGTTTCGCTGTGGAGCCCCTTTATAGCCAATCCGCAGTCTGTACTTCTCTTTTTCACCAATCGCCAGTCGCCCCTGCGCAATTTCGGCGACCAGCTCTGCTCATTTTCCTGCTCAACCGGATCCGCGAGCAAGATGCAGCCGGACGAGGGCGAGCGGCGCGAGATCGGCGACGAGGGCGTGTGGTCGCTGTCGTCGGCCAAGCCTGGCAACGGCGTGGACCAGCTGCGCGACGGTGCGCTGCATAGGCTGGCAGCTGGAGCGTGGAACGTCGGGGCTCACTGGCGCGGCTGGCAGACAGCGTGGACACGTACTGGCAGTCGGACGGCGCGCAGCCGCACCTGATCAGCATCCAGTTCTCGCGCAAGATGGCGGTGCGCGAGGTGGCGCTGTACCTGGACTTCAAGCTGGACGAGAGCTACACGCCCAAGAAGCTGTCCATCCGCGCCGGCAGCACCGCGCACGACCTCAAGGAGGTGCGCGTCGAGCACGTCGTCGAGCCCACGGGCTGGGTCACCATCCCGCTCTCGGACGGCGACGACGGCGACGAGGTGCGCGCGCTCCCAGCTGATCCATCCCCACGCGTGGCACTCGTGGTAACAAGCTGACCGCACACACGGCAGCGCCCGCTCCGCACGTTCTTGCTGCAGATCGCGGTGATGGCCATGCACCAGAACGGCCGCGACACGCACATCCGCCAGGTCAAGGTGTTCGCGCCGCGCGACCCGGGCGCGCTAGACCAGTCCGTGCCCGAGCCGACGACGCCTCAGTTCTGGGCCTACTCATGCATCCGATAGGTGTCGCGGTGTCGAGCCGCCGGAGGTCGGGACAAGCAGGTGTTGGTGTCTTGATATTCTACACGCGGCAAAGCGATGCGTCTCTCCTCTCCTCTCTCTCCTTTCCGACCCGCGCGCTCTCCTCGGCGTCGGGCAGCACGCAACCTACGCCCGCCGGGCCCCCACCGCCGCCGCCTGCTCCTGCTGCTTCTGCGCCGCGTTCTTGAACCTGATGAAGCCGCAGACAGACGCACAGACGCACAGACGCACAGACGCACAGACCGACACACTGTCAGCTCCGCTCATGCGACCAGCCGTGCGACGAGGAAGAGCGCAGGCAGCACGCACACGCCGTGGAAGATCTTGGTCATGGCCGTCACCTGCTCGTCCGTGCGCGCCATGCGGTCCACGTTGCGCGCCAGCAGCGCCACGGACCCGTGCAGCTCCTCCATGCGCGCCGCCAGCTCGGCGTACGCCTGCGCCTTCTCCTCGTCCATGGTGGTGCGTCTGCTTCTTGGCGTTCAAAATGCACTTCTTGGTATTTGTATGGTCTCCGGAACCTCTTTATCTGCATAAGTTAAGTGAGGAAAAAGAGGATAATTGACCACATCTCAACCAATATATATTGATATCGTGCACTCGAACCGGTATCAATCGGTATTCAACCGGTATTTGTACCCTTGTCACTCACTTGGTTGGCCGGCCGCGAACGACAAGCGCAACAGCTTGCAGCAGCAGCAAGCGACACCATCGACGAGGGCTCGCGCGCCGGCTCGTCGCGCAGGAACCGCGAGCCGCCGGGGCCAGCAGTAGATCCAACAAGATGCAGGACGCGGATGAGTTCAAGCTGTCCAAGTCGGCGCAGAACCAGCTGCAGCGGTCGCTGCGCAATGCCGAGACGGGCCGCACGCGGCACACGGGGCGGGATGACCGCGCGACGACCGAGCAGGTGCTGGACCCACGCACGCGCATGATCCTGTACCGCATGCTGAACCACGGGATCGTGACGGAGATCAACGGGTGCCTGAGCACGGGCAAGGAGGCCAACGTGTACCACGCGCGGCTGCCGGACGGCCGCGAAGGCGCCATCAAGGTCTACAAGACGTCCATCCTGGTGTTCAAGGACCGCGAAAAGTACGTGTCGGGCGAGTTCCGCTTCCGCCACGGGTACTCCAAGAGCAACCCGCGCAAGATGGTCAAGCTGTGGGCCGAGAAGGAGATGCGCAACCTGCGGCGCCTGCGCGACGCTGGCTTGCGCTGCCCCGAGCCGCTGCTGCTGCGCTCGCACGTGCTGCTCATGGACTTCATCGGCCGCGACGGATGGGCCGCGCCGCGGCTGCGGGACGCGCGACTGAGCGCCACGCGCTTCCGCGAGTGCTACCTCGACTGCGTCAAGATGATGCGCGTCATGTACCAGACGTGCAAGCTCGTGCACGGCGACCTGAGCGAGTACAACATCCTCTACTACCAGCAGCAGCTCTACTTCATCGACGTCTCCCAGTCGGTCGAGCACGAGCACCCGAGTGCGGCCGACTTTCTGCGCAAGGACTGCCGCAACGTCAACGACTACTTCCGCAAGTACGGTGGGCTCACGCCCATGACGACGCAGGAGCTGTACGACTTCGTCACGCACCCCAGCATCCCGGACGTGGACGCGCACCTGGAGCAGATCCAGGACGTGATCGCCAACCGGCCGGCCGAGCGCTCGGCCGCCGAGCAGATCGACGACGCCGTCTTCATGAACACGTTCATCCCGCGGTCGCTCGGCGAGGTGCTGCACTCGGAGCGCGAGCAGCTCGACTACCAGGAGGGCCGCATGGAAAAGGCCTTCGTGGACGCCATCTCTCGGCTCGAGGTGAGCGCCGAGGTGAGCGCCGAGTCGCCGCCACCCGCTCCGGTGCTGCAGGGCACGCGGTTGATGGACGTGCTCAACGTGGACGAGTTGGCGGCGGTCGCCGACGATGACGATGATGACGAGGACGAGGACGACGAGACCGACGGAGAGGAGGAGGACGCCGGCAGCGATGATCAAGAGGAGGAGGAGGACAGCGAGGAAGGGGAGGACGAGGACGAGGACGAAGAAGACGAGAGCGAGGACGAAGAAGACGCGACGCTGACGGATGAGCAGCGCGCAGCGTTCCGTCTGGCGCGGCGCGAACAGCGGGAGCGGCTGCGCGCCGAGGAGAAGCTGTCCAAGAAGGCCAAGAAGCTCGAGACGAAGGAGGAGAAGAAGCTGCGGCGCCAGAACAAGATCCCCAAGCACATCAAGAAGCGCCACAAGAAGCTCGCCAAGCAGAAGAAGAAGTAGGCGCCATGCCATGCCTCAAGGCGTCGAGCGGGCGGGCGAGCGGGCGGACGGGCGGGCACTGGAACGTGTTGCCGCGGTGCGTCCTCCCTTTCGATTGGTGCATAATCCGTCTATAGAGCGTTCATTGGTGGAAAACATGCTCGTCCGCTTTGGTGGTCATTTTTCAAACGACAGCCCGCGGCGGCCGACGGCCATGAGCGACGCCGAGGCGCCTGGCGCGGGCCGCAACCGCGCGGGCTCCGTGGACCTGGCGGCGGCCGTAGCGTCGGCAATGGAGGGTGCGGACGCGCCGCTGGTCTCTCCAGGCGCGGCGGACGCGCTGGCGGCGCTGGAAGCCGTGGGAGGCGGCGAACACGCGGCGGACCCGGAGCAGGTGGAGGTGGCGGCGAGCGCGGCGGAGGACGCGCTGGCGCTGGGCGACGCGTCCATGTTCGAAGGCCACCTGGCGGAGCTGGCGCGCTGGCTGGACGAGTGCCGCGCGGCGGGCGGCGGTGGCGAGGCGACGCACGACGACGTCTTCTTCTTCTTCGAGACGACGTACCCGGAGGTGCTGGACCACCTGCCGCAGCTCTTCCACTGGATCTCGGTCTTCATGGACCGCCTGGCGCCCGACCCTCTCTTCCTCGACGCGCAGGAGGCAGGCAGACCCATCCCGAGCTGGGTGCCCGACGCCGTCGCGCGCCTCGAGGCCACGGGCGACCTAGCCACCGTCGCGACCGAGAGCGGGCTCAAGAGCCCCGTCACGCTGCTCTACTGGAAGAACGAGCACGCCAAGCGCGAGCTGCAGCGGGAGCACGACAGCCACCGCGCGCTCGGCGACCTGGCAGCCGCGCAGACAGAGGAGCAGCAGGCGGAGGGGGCGGCCGCCGCCGTGGGGGACGCGTTCGGGGACATTGCGCGCCACCGGACCGCCTTCATGCGCGAGCCCGAGCTCGCCGAGTGGCTGCGCAGCCACCGGCACGATCGCCTCACGCGCCAGGACGTCATCAACCACGTGCTCGAGGCGTACCCGGCCTTCGCCGCCACCAAGAGCCCTGCGGCGCTCAAGGTCTGGACCTCGCGGTTCCTCAAGCGGCACCTCACGAGCACCGCGGCTGGCGGCAAGAGCGGCAGCGCCAGCAAGAGTTCGTCCGACATGGAGCCGCAAGGGTCCAACACAAGTGGAGTTGTCTCCGAGGCGAGCGGCGAGGCGCCAGCGCTCAGCTCCTTGGCTTCAGTTCAAGACGACGCGGAGAGCAAGCCGCAGGACGCAGTCCTGCCGCTAGAGCAGGCGGCGGCATCAACCTCCGAGTCGGCGAAGGTCGCGAGCACAGCGGAACCAGCCAGTGAGGCCGCAGGCAAGACGAGGGAGAGTCGGCCGGCCACTTCTCGCAAGCGGCGCGGCGCGTGCGCGGGCGGCTACGTGCTCCACTCGAACGAGTTCAAGCTGAACGCGCTGCGCAAGCTGGACGAGGGCAAGAGCGTCAGCGAGGTGGCGCAGGAGCTCGGGCTCAAAAGCCAGAACTCGCTCACGTACTGGAACAGCATCCGCGACAAGCTCGTCACGTCCGAGAAGAAGCGCTTCCGCATTGCTGGCGGCGGCCGCCGGAGCAGCTGCACGTTCGAGGGCGAGCTGCTCATGTGGGTGAGCGAGCGCCACCAGAAGGGCCTCGGTACGTGGTCTCGGTCACTATGCTGCTCGGACGGATGCATGCGTGACGCTCACGACGTGCTCTGGCGCAGGCACCGACGTCAAGGCCGTGCTGGACTACATGCGCGAGTTCCACTCGTCCTTCACGGAGGGCAAGAAGGAGCCGACGCTGCGCAAGTGGATCTTGCGCTTCTTCAAGCGCTGCTGGCGCGCGCCGACCGCGACGAGCGACCCGCAGGACGCGAGCAAAGCCTACATCTTCGTATGACGCCGGTCCCCGATATGGGGTCGGGGTGGAGGGGGCCACTGGAGCCGGCGCTGTGCCGATCATAGAGGTAAATGGCCGAGTTGTACAAGTATAGACGCGGGTCTTTGCCGAGCGCGCGCATGCTGTTCTCCTGGAAGTGGTGGGTGCCTGCCGGTTGATGCTCCACGCTTGTCTGTCATCGTGTGTCTGTGTGGTGAACGCCAGCCATCCCTAGGACGCATCGAGACCGAGAAGGCGTCCATTTCCAGCCGTATCTTTGGCGAATCACCCACTCGACGCGTCGGTTTGCCAAGTGCCCGCCTGCGATCACTCGTCTGACGTTCATGAAGACAAGCGGCGGCGTCGATGGCGTTCGGAGAAAGAAGCGCGCACCAGAGCGAGCTGAAGTCTATCGTAGCGACAAGCCCATCAATCAAGTGCCAGCGATCCTCGAGCCAGTGAGCGATGTGAAGCCGTCCGATCTGCTGGGACGCCTTCTCCTGCCTAGAGCGAGCGCTGTGGTGCAGCAGACTCGAGGACACGTGTACTTCTCGTCGTTGGCACCATCGTCGCCAAGCGCAGAGGGTCGACGCGACAGCCAAGACTCCGACACGGACGGCTCGATCCACGAACGCAGCGGAGCTGGCAACCAAGAGCGCGGTGGCTCTGCGCGACAAGCTGATGACGGACCCGGGACAGTCCAGAGACGTCGCGATCGCGGCAAGACCGCCGGCTTCCTCGCCTTCCAGCACAGTACGTGACTTCAGAGTCGAACGCACGTGCAATGTGCGCTAAGCGAGGTGTCTTGTGATCTGCCGCGCGACTCAGAGTACGGGAAGAAGGACGCGCTAATCGACTACGCGCTGCACGTGATGCGCAACGGCCTCGAGGTTCGTCGAGCAGAAATCCCGCGCGATAAAAGTACGTGTCTCCGTTGCAATCTCCCCCGGTCTACTACATTCAGCAGCTCTCACTGAATGAAGCACACGACTGGGATAAACCGTGGCAGACGGACTTCACCAGCACACTCGCAACCAACGCACTCCCGAGGACGCACTGTACCTCGTGTATTGCCCCGCGCCTCCGTGCGGCTTCCGCAACGTCTACTGGCTAACGTTCATCGAGGAGCAGGAGGCGGTGGACCCGCGGCGCCATCAACGCGACTATTTCACGCTCACCTGCCGCGGACTGACCCACTTCGAGGCTGGCGCCGCCTCGGAATTCGTCGACATCGCGAGTTGGATCGACGAGAAGCGCGCGTTCGACCACATGACAAGCATGCGGGGACTCGAGCGCATCCAGCAGATGCTCTTCTTCTTCTCGTGGAAGCGCAAAGCCATCAAGAACAAGCACAAGCGAGTGCAAGCGCGGCTCCGCGAAAGCCTGCTCGTATGTCACGCCGTCGCAGCACGAGTGCTACGCCGTGTACGAGCTCAATGTCTTCAGGTGAGCATGTCGGTGGTCGGGTAATCTGTTGCAGTGGACTGACGCTGTGGTGGTAGATCGAGGAATGGACGACGCCTGTCAAGCGAGTCACCGGCGCTTCCTTTTCGCTGTCGGAGTTCAAAAAGGTTCGCCTTGTATCGGACACCCTCGAGATCGAGATGACCATGGACGCTGACGAATACGCTGATGCTGCGCTTCTGCCTTAGCTACACCGCGAGCATCTAGTCGCCGCGCGCTCGTTTATCCTTGCGAGGATCAGCGACGTCTGCGAGATCATCAGCTGCGAGGCCTGCCGCACCGCTCAGCCTGCTGCGCGAAGCGTGAGCTACACGCCAGCCAACCTCGCTAACCTGACGCACCAGCTCGAGGCCGCGAATCTCTGTGAGCGGCTCTTCTCGTTCCTCCGACTGGCCGAGCTCCAGGTCGCAGAGGCCGTCCGCGCGCACTCGATCGCATTCTTGCGTGGACTCTGCCATGACGTGTGTGGGGACAGCGGCAGTGCAGATCCATTGAGGTCGCGAGAAGACACCGCGCAGGTGCCAGATAGCTCGTTCCTGTACGCGCAAATCGTCGGTGCGGTCGACACGGATCAGCACACCGCAGAGCTCGCACCGCTGGAGATACGGCCGGCCAAAGAGGGCGTGCTTGAGACGCTCCACGGTGTCCTGGCCCAGTATTTGTCGACGATGGATGACTTGCCGCGCTTGGTACGCCACCCGCTCGGCATGGTGCCTGTATGATCTCAGTCTGATCATCTCTTCGTGCCTTGCTCGTGACAGCTGATGGACACACGTTTCCAGCACGTATTGACCCCGTTCGAGCCAACGTTTCGAGCGGCATTCTGTCGCGCACTCACAAAGCCATCGGGCCTCGTGTTGGAAGCCTGCGCAGTCGAGATGAAGCGTATGAGAGCCGCCGTCGACGCGTGCTACCAGCGCGTGGAACGAATCCGCTCGGAGCATCTCCGGATCACTCTCGCTATCAAAGTGGCCGAGAGCAAGACGGACTACGACCTCATTCAGCCACTATCGTCAGGCGAAAGCCACGCGACGAACACATCGAGCGCGACAGCTCACGAGGCAGCGCTCAAGACATGGAACCGGTTCCTGCAGTACGCGGGCGCTGCTGGAGACATACTCCATGTCGGCTTTCTCGTCGTCGACCAGCAAAAGTTCATCCGCGAGCTGCGCGACCACGTGGCACGCCACCTCGCGCACATGAACGCGTTACTGCCGAGAGAGTACCATGCACTGCTCCAATCGCTCGTGGATGACGTCGACGCGCGCATCGACCGCGTGACTAAAGTGCCGGAGAGCCTTGAGAGTGCCATGATGTGGATCGACCAGGTGAGTGAGATGCTACCAACCCACCCGCAGCGCCAGCATTTCGACGCCAAGTGCCAGAATCTGGTACGACTCAAGGCACTTGTCAAGGAGCGAGCTGCTGCCAGCTCTACTGTTGCGGTGGCGAGAAAGTCTTCAATGGCCGTGGATGGGACGAACCGTGAGAACGAGCAGATGGAGTCACTGCAGCAGCACGAGCAGGAGCTTGAGGGCTCGGTCCGGAAGCTGGAAGTCACGTGGGAATCGCTGTATGAGACTCTTCTGCTGTGCCTCGAGCGTGTTCAAGACCGCAACAGTGTGCATCGGCGCAGTCTCGATGAGCTGACGAGCAGGACGGAAGAGTTTATTGGCGAGCAGCTGCACCAGATCCTGATCATCTTTGCCGACCTCCCGACTGGTATCGAAGAAGAACCACGTCCGACCCAGCAGGAGGTTCAAACGCAGCTCGTGAATCGGCTCGAAGAGCTCGTGGAGATGGACATGGAGCGTTGGCGGGTTGTGACGCAGTACGCGGAGTACGAGCGCGAGTACCGCATGATAAGCGAGTTACCGAGTGACCAGTGGGTCACTGTTTTAGGTCACACTCGTTGGAACAGACCCAACAGCCTGTCGAGTCAAGGAGAGAAGCTTCCGACCGAGATGCTGCTACAATACATCGTCACGGCGTTCGAGCTCCGTCAGTGGTATGCGGCTTGGACAGCGTTGCGAACGAAGTGGGAGGCGTTGCCAGTCGTTCAGGTTCACCCCGGCGCGATAGTTGATCGCATCAAGCAGTTTCGCAAGCGGCTGATGGTCTCGGCTCGACGCATGAACCGATTGTCGATTGCATTGCTCAAGACTTCGACTGTGATGGAACGAACGGCAACGGAAGACCAGGCGTCTCCGTGGGGTTTTGCTGCGTCTGACCACCAGCTAGTCCGCGCGTTCAGGACCAGCATCGAAAGCATGGCGTGGCTTAGCAAGGTGTTCCAGGCCGTCAACGGCGGCTTGTTCGTGGATCAGCACTGGGAACAGCTGCAGGGTCTGCTTTACCAGGCTCCTGGCGATGGAGAAGTGCTCGATCGTGACCGGTTCGCGCTTGCACAGCTTCTCGAAGCCGTGCAGACTACTACTACTCTTGCTTTGGGTATGAAGGTCGAGGTCGCAACTGGCATTGGCGCCTGTGAAAAGATGCAGGCGCTGATGGGGTTCTTTGACGACTGCATCGTGGAATCCCGGCTCCACGCTCAACTGGATCGCTCCCGTCACCGACTGAACCGCGTACGAGTCTTCATATGCGAAGAGAACTACAGTGTCCGCTGCGATGGTATTGACGAGGCGCTGCGCGAGCTCGATAACATCTTGATGGACGTGAAGCTGTGTCTGTACCAGCAGAATCCGGAACTGCAAGAGTGTGTGGCCATGTGTGCCGAGGTGGAGCGCCTCATGGGTGTCTGTGAGTACGTTTCCCAGTTTCAGCGCAAGTGGCTGCCTATGTTCGACGTGCTCAAGCTCCACGATGTGGAAGAGTTTGTGGCGAGTCAGCAAAAGCTGTTTGCTGCATCCAACAACTCCAGCCGACAGACAGAGACTTGTGGTGATTCAAACGCGTGGAAGGCGTTCACGAGCGCAAGCCAGCGATGGGCGGACTGCATGCGGCGCATCTACTTCACCCGACCGCAACACCCGAACCCCGTGCCTCAGTCGAACGCCACGATAACTCTGAAGAGCCGATCGAGTGTGGGGAAGCGGGCCAGTTCAAGCCTGGCGGATGGCGATGCGCCTGAGACGGAGGACACCGATGGCAGAGGAACCTCCAAGAAGCGGAGTTGCTCTCTTGATGAGATCGCGTGCGGGTTCCAGGACTTTGACTTTGAGCTTGAAATCGCCTCGTGCGAGCACGGGATGGCGCTGGTGCGGGGGTACCTCTCCATGCTGCGCGACAAGTCGCCACGACTGCTGCTGGTTGAGGACGCCGACTTGCTGCGACTTCTGGTCCACGACCAGGACGTCCCTCATTTCCACCGCGTGTTGACGCTCTGCTTCCCGCATGCAAGTCGGTTCTCCATCAAGCGCTGCAGCCCGCACTATGATCTCGAGCTCGATGGCAGTGCTCCAACGAGTGATAGCGTTCGCCTCACGGACGACGCGACAAACTCCATCGTGGTTGATGGCCTCATGGGCACGCGGGAGTCTGTCGACGCTGCGTGGTCGTTTCACATGCCGGTCACGAAGATCGGACGGATTAAGTTCTGGCTGTCGAGGATCGAGGAGGAGATGGCCATGATGGTGCGAGGGAACGCCAAGATGGCGCTCCATTGGGTCATGTCAAGCACCGCGTTGTTTCCCGGAAGCACTGGAGCCGAAAGGGGCGAGCGAGAGATGGAAAGCTCGGTAACATTACCACCCGCTCGAGCGCTTCTGCTGCCTCAATCGATCGCGGTAGCGGCCGTGTTTCGATTCTCCTACGAGGTGGCGCACCGATGGTTACGAGCAGGTAATGGAGACGCTGCGAGCGCAATCCGTCGCCTTGATGATCTTGGGAGACAGCAAGAGGCAACGATGAACGATCTCATCGTCGCACAGAGAGGCGTGGTCGGTAGCAGCACCAGTTCTGGCCATACCCCACGCACGTTTGCCAACACGGAGAACTTGCTGTTGCTTCTGCACTTCCAGACCGAGTCGCTGAGGCATATCACGCAGTTCCTGCGAGCACAGCGCGACAAAGATGCCCGGTTCTTTTGGGCGATGCAGTACAAGGTGCACCTTTGCCAGCTCTCGGCGGCCGGTGGTGCTCCTGTCTCGGCAGGCGTCGCGGGCGGGCGCCAAGCCGCCAGGGCTGAACGGATTGATTTCCCGTCGGATGTTGAGGCGGCGGTCCACAGTATGAAGCGAAGGGACTTGGAAGGCACCGAGATGTATGCGCAGGTAGCGCATATTGAGCTGGCGATTGGTCACGAGTTCACGGGCTGGAGCAGGGTCCCGATCCTGTCACCGCTGTCCCAGCGCTGCGCATTCGCGCTCTTTAGCGCTGTCCGAGCCCACAAGACCCTGTCGATGGTCGCCCCGTACAGCCACCACTTAGGTGACGACATGAGCACTCGCTCGGTCGTGATGACTCTCACTCAGTTCCTGATGACCCCGTTGCTCCAAATGAAGTGTTCTCCGGGAACTCCCATCGCAAACGGCAACTTGGAGCAACTGGAAGCTCACGTCGATGCTGCAGTCGCCCTGAATGCCGTGCTGATGATCCATGACTTTGCACTTCTGAGCCAGCCGACCCAGCGTTTGGTTCATGAGCGATTGTGTCATCGGTCGCTGTCCGATCGCACCTCAGCCAGTCACCAACCCAGTGGCACCAGCGCCTCCACAGCAATCAGCATGGGCGTCCGATTCAATGGAGGCCCTCCTCTTCCCGGCCCAGCAGTCATCATACCGTTCGCGACGCACCAGAGTCTCCACCGGTCAGGGCTGCTGGACCCGATCCAGCACCAGTTCAAGTCGTTCTCCGTCCCTCCCGTGGCCATCGGCTTCCTTGTCGAGAGCCTCCTGCTTCCGCATGGGTACACTCATGATCAAGTTATGCGTACTGGTGCGGTTGGGGCGTTCGAGGCCCTTGCAACGGTGGCCTGCGACTTCGAAGGCAAGTGTGGCGTGGGCGTTCGCTCTATCATTCCCAAAGTCGTTGGAGAAGCGATGCGCTTATGTGCGTCGTACCGGGTGATATTCATGCCGATGCTTGACGGTCAGCACTCTCCGTCACCGCAAGCCAAGAACAGCAAGCCGTCCGTGGCGACTTCTACCGATGACAGCACAAATAACGATGTCCAGGAACGGCGTATCGAGCAGACCGCGTTTCGAGTCGCTCTGTTGGAATCCATCGAGTTGTTGCTAGCATGCGGGGGCTGTAGTAAGGCCAAGAGTAAGTCGTTGGAGCAGATTGTGGTGCTGCTAGATGCACTCTTCCCGTACGCAAGTCAATCGAAGGCCGCGCTAAGCCTGAAGCGCAACGACACCGACGACGCGGTCGCGAACGCTGTTGAAATCTGTCTGGAGGAGGCAGGCCTCTCGTCCAGCACTGGTCACCGTGAACAGAGGCAACAGCTGGAGCGCATCATGGAGCTGTGGAAGCTTCTCCAGGTGCACGACGGTGTTCTCATCTATGGACCAACGGGGAGCGGCAAATCGACGTGCATCAAGATCCTCCATCGCGCACTCACCGGGCTCGCGCTCGTGTCCACCATGAGCGGTGAAGACGCTGGGAATGAGAGTCCGGACAGTGGAAGGAGCGCATTCTCCGACTCCTCCAAGCTCACGGTTGTGAACGCGGACGTACTGTCGCTCGACCGAATTCATGCGGAGGTTACGCGAGCAGTACAGCTTTCAGACATGGCCCAGCAACAAGGCGACGAACCCACACCTGCGGCTATGGTGCCACCACGATGGATTACCGTGGACGGAGCGCTCGACAGCACTCTACTGGATCGTGTCATGGCGCTGGGGGTGTTTGGCGAGCTCAACAACAACGACTCGGACGAGCGCGACCCTGCTGCGTTGGTAACCCGCCGCCTCGCCCAAAGTGTCCAAGCAGGCGGGTCCCAAGTGTGTTCTCCGCGCATAGTCTTTGAGACAACCTCCTTGAGCGGCTTGTCGCCGTTCACACTCACGCGGTGCGCCAGCGTCTACATCTCAGCCACGTGCGTATCGTATGAAGCCATTGTCTCTGCGTGGAAGCGTCAATGGCAGCAGCGACTGTGCGTGTCCGCATCTACCGAAGCAACGGACCAGGATCATGCCGACTCTGCCCTTACTGGCGAGTGCGTCGGGAATAAGCGACTTGCGCTGCTGTTCAAGACAATCGACAGCTTGCTCGGAGACATCTGTATCCCGTTCGCGGAGCTGGAGAATGTCCATCAAGAGCAGTCGAAGGAGAGTTTGCCGCTACATTCGACCGGCTTGGGCGGTTTATCGCTTAACCACATGACGTCAACGGCTTTGACACAACTAGCGCTGTGGTGCTTCTCACGCCACCAGTCGTGGCATGCAGACGGCTCGCTTTTGCCGTCCCCGGCTGCAATCACCGAGCTCGCGGCGTTTGCTGTGCTCTGGGGGTTCGCTGGTCACATGCCGCACGCGGTGCAGCACAAGTTGGAGTTCTTCTTGCGCGCAAAATTGAAAGACTCTCTGGAGCTTCGGCATTTGAGCGACGCACGTGGAAGTCTCTTTGACGCATCGCGCTTTGACGAGTGGAGTGCAGACGATGGCGGTAGTGTGGTTGGTGATCCATGGCCGATGCGGCCACCATCCACTTCGCATTTTGGTGGCGCGGTGACGGAAGGCAGTGAGCCGTCACGGCCATCACCATCACATTCCGCTGCTGTCCAAAGCGTGTTTGACTCTTCAAGATGCCAGCTGATTGTGCTGCAACCTGTAGCATTGCCGCTCGTCCGCGTCTGCACTCAATTGATCCACACCAGGACATCCTTCATGCTGGTCGGGCCAGCCGCAAGCGGGAAGACCTCCTTATTGCGCTGGTTGCTACGCGCGAACGATGACGCGCAGACAGCCGAAATGATGGTTGACCGAGCGCTCGATCAACGGCAAGCACATGGTGTTCTCGACTGGCTTGCGATGCCAGCATCCTGGTTTGCATCTCCAACAACTGCATCGAGAGACTCCAGCGCAGATCACCGAGTCCGTGCTCGAGAGGAGAACGAGCTGTTCCCTCCGCACTCGACGTGCTCGTTTGTGTTCGTTGACGACCTGTCTGTTGAGGACAGCAGCTCAGCAGGTTCGTTCGCGAAAGCGGCTTTCCTCCGCTCAATACTGGACCACGGGGCTTGCTTCAGTTCCCAGCGCGGAACGTTTTCACCCGTCAATATGCAAGTTGGTGCGGCCATGCGACTCGACGGCGACGCCATCAATAGCAGACGACAGCTCCCGTCAGCGGTGACGCGTCTCTTACGCCACTTTGTGGTGTTGCACACACCCGAGTACAGTCAACGGGACCTGCTGAGCGTTTTTCGCACCAAGTTCAACGCGCATTTCGACCCTTTCTCGAGGTTTGCCGGGCCAGGAGCAGGCGGCAAACATGGAGATTCCTCATCAACGACCTTGACCGCTCCAGAGGTGGTGTTGCGAGCGAGTGCCGACTGGATGAACGAACTGTCTGCGCTCCGAGGTGCGCTTCGAGCGCAGGGCATCGGTTCTTCGGACGCGCCTTCAAATCTAGCAATCCTGGACGCTCTGACGTTCAACTGGCACCATCTAAGCGTCATTCTAGCCCGCACTCTAGCATTCACACGCGAGTTGTCGTGCATTTCTACTAGTCAATCGCGAGATGGAACACCTACAACCACTGGCAGCGAGCCACAGACTGTGACGCTCGTGGAACTGGGCCGGCTCCATCAAAGCTGGCTCAGCGAGTTGCAGAACGTGTTTCTCGTCAACTGGCCACCTCCCAGCATTGCTCCATCGTCCACTGGAAGTGAAGCATCGCCAGCAACCACCTCGGCAACCTCCATCTCGCAAGACCATGACGCCGTTAGCAAGAAGCTGTGGGCAATCGTCCGCCTTCTGAGCGAGAAGTACTTCAGTGCGGCACTGCAGGACGAACGGGAGCTGCCAGTATCCATCGCATCTGCTTACTTCTCACTCCGACTCACAGATACCCACACCCAGGCGCCATTGCTGCAGGGGACGAACACTGTCGAGCTCCGGGACTTGCTCACGGCCTTGGCTTCGTCGGCACCATCCGTTGGCGGCAATGCCCGCTCACCTCAAGGGTCAGTTGGCACAGTCTCGCCATCCACGACAGGGCCGTCATCGCTCGTGGTCGATCAGCGCAAACCAGTCGCCGAGAGAATCGTGACGATGCTGATCGAGATATCCCGCGGCGGTCATGTGGCTGATCGTAGCGCATCCCCGAGAAAGCTCAACTCGTCTCAGCATCATAGGGACGGGTTGCTGCCATTGCCCGATGACCTCGAGCTGCGCCTGCTGCTCAGCAGTCCACCGCTACTGACGCAGACCCTGCACGTTGTGCACGCGCTGGGGCAATCCACACCACAATCACCGCTTGTTGTACTGTCAGCTCGCCACGGACTTGCAATAGCGCGCCGCCTCACCAACTTTGCGTGCACTCTCCACGGGTTCCAAGTCCAGAAAGTTGGTGCGACAGCTTTTGAGCCAAAGAAGCGAGACTCCAATCCCGCCCCAGCGCTGGCTAGAGGCATGGACGGCGATATTTATGCTTTCTTGGGTGATGTACTGCTTGCCGTCGGTGCCCGCCACCAGCGTATTGCGCTTTGGGTCGACTGGCGTGACCTGTCACCCGCTGGCACTGATCGAGATGCGGTCGGTGGTGATGTCTGCACCGATACGACAACTGCCACGACCTGCAATCGCGACGCTGCGTCCTTGCTGGTTGCACTGATAGAGGAGATTTGTTTGGGCCAAATCCCAACGCTAGTTCTTGACCAAGTGCACTCGGCAAGCGGCGCCACGCTCCGAGATGCAATCGTCATGGGCTCCATCCATGACAAAAACAGAATGGATAACGCGACCGAGGCACAGCTCCTACGTGATTTCTGCTCACGCATCAAGCAGAACCTCCGAGTCTGTATCTTTGACAGTGAGCAGAAGGTGTCAACAACGCCATGCTCGCCAGCAATCCGGGGACGTCCCGTGAAAGCAGAAGCACGGGTTCATTCACTACGGTCCTGGATGAGGACGCAATCTTCCTGCGTATGGCTTCAACTCGACATCAAGACCCATCAGCTGTGCCGTATCACATCAGCGATGGCGGAGCAAGCGGCTGTCTGGACTCCTCCATTGCCGAGCGGTTCAGAGAAACTCGACAGGAGTTCGTCGCTGTCGGTGCCACGATCTCTCGCATCGATCTCTTCGAAGTGTCTTACCGCGCTCCACCGCCATATCATGGCGTTCGCCAATCCTCTCGGCAACAATGGACAAGCGGCTCTGGTTGCTCCTGAGCATTCGGTCGAGTACTTCCTATCCTTCATGGTGAACTTCCTCACACAATGGCGATGCGTATTGAGTTGGGAAACCAGCGTCCTAACACGGCATCGGCAAGCGATCGAGCGCTTCGATGTATTGACCTCGGAGTTGATCCCGCGAGTTGCGGCAAGACTCGTTGTGCTGGACAGGCAAATTCGAGATCTTTCGGAGAAAAATCAACACGTTGACGCGTTTACCAACAGCGTATCGCCAGTGTCGGATCAAGAGAGTGGAGTAAACGGTGCTCATGACGAAGCAGCCGCAGACGCACTGGCACAGCTCGGCTATGTGTTGTGGTGTCGACGTTCAGAGCAAGAGGAGCGCGATCTAATGCGCTGCGAGCTCGAAATGGAGCGGCAGACACTAGCTCTGTTCATGGGCCAGTGTCAGCAGACTCTATCTCAAGCAACTGCATTGACGACCAAGTGGAAGGAGGCAGTGCAGTTGAGGCAAACTGACCAGTTCTGGAGCAGGATCCTGGGCGATACGATACTTCATGCTGCGAATGCGAGCTACTCGTTCGTGTGGTCACTCGAAGGTGACTACAAGACGGCCCACCTCAAAGCCAAGTGTGTGGCCGGTATCAAACAGATCTTGCACGAGCATGAGCTGTATTTGCATGACAATGCATCGCCAACACGCCACAAAGACGCGTTGTTTCAAAGTGGAAGAGGAGGCAACGGGGACAACCTGCATTGTGATGATAGTGGTGAAGTGACGGCGCACCTCGCACGTCTCCTGATGGCGGCTGAACTCCCTCTACTACGCAGTGAAGATGTGAAGCAGATTCTTCGTGCGGGCTTCACCGTCACTGATCGGATGCCGGTGTTTGTAGACCCAACAGGCATTTTCCAGCGCTTGTTCTCGCGCTGCTTCTCTGGCCAGCCGCTTCTTGGAGTAGAAACAACCGCCTCAGCCCACACGAGAGGGAGTCCGTTGCGTGTCAGACAAGAAGAGGGCAAGGCCCCAGTAACCTGCGGTGCGAGCCGACAGAGTCAACAATCTCCTAGCCACGCACCAGGTTTCATCGTGTCATGCAACGCTCCTGACCTCCGAAACCAACTTGCAGAGGCGCAGAGACTTGGCTTGCCGGTGCTGCTGGTGGACTTCCTCCCGACCGACCGACTCTGCGCCATTCTGTCTCCATTCCTCGACGACATCAGGCGAAGGTCGAGGACAAGGAAACAGCTGCCGCCAACGCCTCAACCCCTCGGTCTACTGGAATGCCTCGCGGTTGAGTCGTATTACTCCCATGCAGCCGACCGCAACTCGCGGCGCACGAATCGACGCACTGCCTCGGTCACGATCGGGTCTGCGACGACCGTCATTGGAACAGGTGCTGCGCCAAGACCGTCAGTTGTGCTGAGTGCAGCCGTCACTACTGCGCTTGAAGTAACTTCTCCAGCCAGCGCTACAACACGAAGCCGCCGCAACAGCATCGATCGACGAGTGGATTATGTGACAGCGCTTGCAGCAACCTTGAGCCAGCAGAGCGCTGGAGCCAGGGATGATGAGGCCGTCACTCATCAGTGCCATGGAAAACTCGCCTTCCAGATCGTGGCAGTCTCTACTTTCCAAGTGGATCTATCGGTACAGCATCAGAGATCGCACGAGTACGCTTTCTACGTCTTGGACGTGGACAAGAACGCGCTTGGCGGCGACTTTTTCGCTCGCGTGTGGCTGTTGAACGCCGATCGAGACGGTGACGCACTCTTGCGCGGGGTTCTCGAGGCAGAACGACAGCTTGTTGATTGCTGCGCGCTTGTGGCAAATGGTCGAGACAAACTGTGGGCAGCCATCGACAAAGGAACGAGTCTCCAACGGACTAAACTAGTCCAGCACGACTCGCTCTTGCCTCTGGCGTCAACTGCATCGATGCTCGAGTACTACGGACGTGTCTGTGACGCTCTCGTGGCAATCTCTCTGCACGAGCGCCGGTTCGAGACGTGCTCTGGACAGTTGTGTCTGAAGAAGGAAACCTTCGACGGCGCACTTGCAGGTTATAATGCAGCAGGGTGTCGAATCGCGCGTCTCGGACGCTGCCTCTCCGTTTTACCAACGCTGCTACCCACTCCGGCGTCGATATTGTACAAAAAGAGCTACCGGTGGCTTGAGTACCGCACGAGTGAAGAGCTTGCAACGACCAGAAGTGCTGACGCTGATACTGGCGGGCTCAACAACACCATAGACGGCATGACAAGGGCTGAGATAGAAGCTGCAGATATTGCTCAGCGTATTGCGACAGACGTTGGCGGCGAACTAATCAGCAAGACGCATCAGCGGCTTCTCATGTTCTTGCAAAGCATCGAGAGAGCCACTAGGCTCGCCTCCACTTCGAATGGTAATGACGCATCGAGAACAAGCGATGGCCGCGAACAGCAAGAGAAACAACTGGATGTGCTGTTTCTTTGGCAAGCGATGTCGTTCATGAGCGCCACTGATCTCGTGTTGCCCAGTTCTGGTGCCCAGCAACAGCGTCAACAGTCTCACCGGCAAGTGGCCGACTCGGTGGCTGGGCAGAGTGTCAACTCTCTTGTCGACCGGTTCCGTCGTAAAGTACGGCTTGGTGCGATACTGGTGGACTGCTTCGTCGGGAGCAGTCGTGCGAACTCTTCCCCGAAGGTTCCACGCCTGCCGCGTGAAGAACAAACGACACCAGGTGTGGTGACAGCGTCACCTTCAGTTACTTCAACCAGCTCGTTACCACCGTATCAGCTGCTGTTTCAAGACGCTCGCCAGAGACGACGCCCTTTTCAAGAAAGTGCTATTGGAAGGAGTTCGTTGGCGTTGAACGCAGCCAATCCCAATCAGCAAAGCACGCCTAGTGAGCTGGAATGCGTCTTGGGGAAGCTTTTCACTGTCGTGGAGGAATTTTGGCTCGACTGGAAAGCCGCCAAGCTGCAGCGTCGGCGTGACGTCGAGCGTCTTCTTGCTGCTCATGGATTCCGTCGAGCGCGCCGCGCTTCCTTGCGCCACTTGGAGATAGCCGCTGTTGCAGCAGCCACAGCGTCCGTCTCGACGTCTCCAGGATCTACGACAGTCGGTGATGGGGTTGCAATCAGCAACAGCACTGTGCGTGTGAAGAGTCTAGGAGCACTCCTGGCTGAGTTCAATCTGTACGATCAGTACTTGTCGACAGCTGAAGCGGATGGTGATGTCGACAGTGGCCGCGACTCGGTCCCTAACTCGCTCGCCAAGCTGCTGCTGTCGTACTGCTTCTTTCCGGACCAACTGGCAGAGTCTACGGAGAGCTGGTGCGAAGTAGTCATGCCGTGGACACCCGATCGCCGTCTCCATCGACAGTCAAGCAGCGGAAATGGACAATCGGGTGCAGAGTTTGTATCGGAGCAAAGTGGCACCACCACGAAGAACACTGATCAGGAGAGCTTTCCTCGGCTGCTCGACTTTGGAACACCCAGTCCAGCATTGACGGCCGTTATCTCCGACATTTCTCCAAGTTCGAACCGGATGACGGCTTCGACGAAAGCTAGCAAACCGCCACTTGTTCTCTTGCCCAAGTGCTTGCTGGTGTACACACCACCAACCGATGCTACCGCTCAGCACCTCGCGGAAAAGTGTCTGGCATCCATGTCCTCCAGTCCACAACCCCCACCGATCATGATATGGTGGCGGTCGGCCCACCAAACTCCAGCAGCTGCTGAAGAAGCTGCCTTGAGAAACAACTATGACCAACTCGTCGCACTCGTAACATCAACGGCGACAGTGACGCCTGCCGCAGGACCCAAGCAAGGACGGCGCTTCTTTGCGGTAAACTTACTGGACCCCACGCACTTCGACGAGGTTGTGGCGATAACATCGCGCGTTGTCAATGAGCACGCACTGCTCGCAGCGCCTGAGTGGATCGTGGTCTGCTCGCTGAGCGTGGCGATGAGGCTCACAAGCAGCACGGTGTCATTGCTCCCGCGCGTGTTGGTGAATCCGATAGAGGCCGTCGACAAATCATGGGGTTGCAGAACTGTCGTCACAAAACTGCCAACTGCATCAGCATCGGTCTTTCCGCGAGGTACAACGGTCGATGATAGGCATGCTGAAGCGATAGCAGAGAACCTAAGCTGGCTGCAAAGCGGCCTTGCCGCTCGTGACGAAAGCGAGCGCGAACTGATGCATGCGACTCTAATGCGCTGCCTCTCACCTCAAGCGCAGCATCAGCATGGCGAGGGAGTCAATGACGATGCTCAAGCTCCGATCCGGGACTGCACCGATGAATGGGAAGACGAAGTCGAGCAACTGTCACCAACTCCTTCGCTCCTCACGTCGTCCGCAGCACTGTCGACCGATCTAGCGACGGGCATTGTGGTCGCTCGCCACGCTATATTGTCAATTGTGCATGGCAGTGGCTCCATCAAAGACATGGACGCATCGTCACCGCCTCGAACTGACTGCAACCAAGTTATTCAGCGCATCATGGCTCTGTTCGACAGTCTTATGCAGACAACAGACGCACTGGATGCAGTCATGCTGTCGTTCTGTGCAGCATCGTCTTCATCCGAGCCGCAGCTTTTCCCGTGGCACTCATTACGGCGTGAGTTGGAGTCGCAGAGCGTGTTCATCCGCGCTCTCAATGCACACTTTCAAGCGCATCTTTCGCTGTCTTCGCGCGGCGTCGACCCAACGCATTCCTTTACTACTGTGAGCCTTTCACGTGGGTTATTGCCGCTGTCATGGATCGCATCGGCGCTCGATCATGCAATCAAGTCAAGCCAA
>JAADYB010000334.1:0-24735 GCA_023338075.1 Phytopythium litorale
AGCACTCATGGAGCGCCAAGGGTGACCACGAGGGTAGTGCAGGCTAGTCTAATCAATCTCACTTCGCAACATTCAACAGCGCGCGCACATCGTCACAGATATATACTTACACTTTGGGGCTCTACTGGACCCCACAGCACGCACACATACCGCTTGAAACGCACCTATTGCCTTCCTTTGGGAACCAGCGTCGAATGCAGTCGGGTCCTGTTGTCTGTATCATTCGTGTTCGACCGGTTAGCACAATTTAGAGGAGGCGCACTGGGACGTGGTCCACACAAACGCACAAATTTAGCACACAACGGAATATCGAGCCAACAGTAGGGTGTGTGACCCACGAACCTTCCGACCGTACTAACGACGCTTGCGCGGCTCGCATTTCCACTCGATGGAGATAGTACGCTTAGGTTTGGCGGTGCTATCGTCGTCTCAGCGCACTCGATCCTGAGAGGTCTGAGCGACGGCGTAGCTGTGCGCTTTTTCCGAGACGGCCCCCAAGTGCAAGATGACAATGTCGTTGACGCTCTGCTGCAACGCTGAATGACATTTTCCTGGCTTTGGTTCATGGATTAGGTCTCGCTCTCGTATCAACACCCGCACTGTTGGTGGCTCCGGTGCATCGGCTGTAGCCGGTAGTGATGCTCCTGCATTTGGCAGTGTGAGATGGCAGGCTTGGTGAAGGTGTCCAGTCCGTCAAGGCAAGCTTTCGCCATGCGGTCGTGGTGGCTAGCTCAGAATAGTTGTGGCCGTGAAAGTTGTCATGATCAAGCCGTGCTGATCGACAAAGAAGGAATCAAATACCACTTCTTCCATCTGACTCGTTATTCCATCCAACTCGCTGATTTCAACCAATCACATGATTAATACTGACAAAATGTTACGCTCCGCCAAATCACATCCTCCATCCGACCCTCTCGAAAACAAGCGCGAAATAGTGTAGCCTCGAAACCGTTCCCTGCTGTTCCCCTCGAGCTTTAGGTTAATGGCGCCAACGACAAAAGTCAACTGGCCGGCCGCATAGCGCGCACGGGAACAGCCGGCGCGAGCGAAAGTTCAAGCGCGTGACGGAGCCGTTTTAATTCAAGCTCGCGATCATCCTTTACTACCGCCAGCATCGCCAGATGGCCCAAACCCTGGTCAAGTTTACCGGATGTGTCCGTAAAGCTGAACGAGACCAAGCGTAAGTCGATCAATCTGTGGGAGAACAAGCGTGGTGATACCAAAACGAGCTGCAGTAAGTCAGCTCTGTCCATGCAAAGGCGCGCGAAAGAGCTGGGAATGGCCACGGTTCTTCTGCACACGGATGACATTCAATTCGCTCGATGCACTGATCAAGAGGATTGTCCCATTGGTGAGCCCCCGAGTTCTTGTCGGATTCGCAGATTGGAGCTTCATGGATGACATCTGTGGGCATAGCCGAAGCCGATGAAGGGGTCCCGCACAGCGCTCTCGAGGAGAGCGACAGTGATCCGAGTCAGCGAATACTGAATCAGTCATCTGTGCTTCAACGCCACGGCTTCCCTGACTCAACTCTTCTCCTGATTGCGAACGCCGAAGCCTCGTGGATTGAGCGTTTATAGTTTTGGCCCAATGCCATTGACACCTGTTTGTGAGCGACAAGGAAGTCATTGTTGACGGAGCGCAAGTCATTGCTCTCCTGTGCCTCTCGTTCGACTGTCAAATCCAGTTGTGTGTGACACATCGAGTCTGTTGTGTCAAAAGCCATGCCATCAACTTTGACAGGGTTTGCAATTCCCGCCTTTGACATGAGGATCACGGTTCTGTTTCCTTCCCACAATCGGGATGCTTTGAACCATCTGATTGCTTCATGTTTCAGCACCTGCATGAATATGATTGCTTCACGCATGATGATCTCTTGCCCAGTTTACTTCATAAGCAGCATGCAGCTCATCATGCTGCATCCCTGTCCCCTTCGACTCCTGTGCAGGCCTCGATCCTGCCTGACAAGGGCTCACTTTCCTATTCCTCTCGCAGGCAACAGCCCCGCACCAGACCTCCAACGCCAGCAATGAGCCCCGCGACGCCCACCAAGGTGCCGGCCAAATGGGACGCCGAGCAGATCCCGTCGCTGGCCGGCAAGCTCGCGGTCGTCACGGGCGCCAACTCTGGCATCGGCTACGTGACGGTGCTCGAGCTGGCGCGCCACGGCGCCGACGTGGTGCTCGCGTGCCGCAATGACGCCAAATGTCAGGAGGCGGCCAAGAACATCCAGGACGCCATTGCGTCGGCCCCGGCGCACGGACGCGTGAGCGCCATGCAGCTGGACGTGAGCAGCCTCGCGAGCGTCGCCGCGTTCAGCGAGCAGCTCTCTCAGCAACACGAGCGACTGGACCTGCTCGTGAACAACGCCGGCGTCATGGCCATCCCGTACGAGAAGACGGCGGAAGGGCTCGACATGCAGTTCGCGACCAACCACCTGGGCCACTTCGCGCTCACGTCGCGGCTCTTCCCGCTGCTCAAGCGCAGCCCGGCCGCGCGCGTCGTGAACGTGAGCAGCCTGGCGCACCGCAACGCCAAGATGGACAAGGGCAACATCATGACGGGCGAGCAAGGCTACAGCGCCACGACGGTCTACTCGAACACGAAGCTGTTCAACGTCATCTTCACACTCGAGCTGGACCGCCGGCTCAAGGCGAGCGGCATTTCTAACGTGGTCGCGGCGTGTGCGCACCCGGGCATCACGCGCACCAACCTGCTGACGGCGCCGACGACCAAGAACGGCTTCTTCCCACGACTCCTGTGGAACATCTTCTCGTACTTCCCGCTGTTCCAGTCGGCCGACATGGGGGCCCTGCCGCAGCTGTACGCCGCGACGGCAGCCAACGTCCAAGGCGGCGACTTCTTCGGGCCCGAGGGCGACCGCAAGGGCTACCCCGCGGAGGAGGAGCCGCAGAACGAGAGCCGCTCCGAGGCGGCGGCCGCGGCGCTGTGGGAGCAGAGCGAGCAGCTCGCCAAGCTCCAGTTCGAGGTCAAGTGAAGCGGCGTCGTTCGCGCTTGGCCTCCTGCATTGATTGATATCGCCTCGACTGCATTGTCATGAGCATAGCAAGCACTTCTCTCTCGCTTCCCTCCTGCTGTTAGTTGCTGCCTTCGCGCTCACACGTCGAACGCCTCGCCCGTCAGCTTCTCGCTGTAGGCCCAGAGCTTGGCGGCCGCCGTCTCGGAGCGGGCCTTGCGCGACGGCGTCTCCAGCGCCGGGTACCCCCACGCGGCCATGAAGCCTCTGGGCCCGTAGAAGTCGCCGCCGCGCACCGTGGGGCCCGCGGCCGCGTACAGCGTGGGCAGCGCTCCCATGCGCTGCGACTGGAAGATGGGGGCGTGGCCCGCCAAGCGGAACAACCAGCTCCACACGCGGCTCCCGCCCTCCTGGTTGCTGCTGACCGCGTTGGCCACGAGGCTCGTGGCGGTCGAGCCCGGGTGGCACGCGACGGCCGTGACGCCGTGGACGCCGCTCGCCTTGAGCCGGCGGTCCAGCTCGAGCGTGAAGAGCACGTTGCACAGCTTCGAGTCGGCGTAGGCAAAG
Organism: Phytopythium litorale; assembly: GCA_023338075.1. Classification (NCBI taxonomy): domain Eukaryota; phylum Oomycota; class Peronosporomycetes; order Pythiales; family Pythiaceae; genus Phytopythium; species Phytopythium litorale. The sequence goes on from JAADYB010000334.1 coordinate 3,545, forward strand.
TAGTGGTGGTAACGGCGCGCGTCCGTCTTGGCGACGGCGTCCTCGTCGAAGAGCCACGCGTGGCGGTGCACGAGGCTGCTCACGGTGACGACGCGCGCCTCGCCCGGCGAGCGTCGCATGAGCGGCAGCAGCCGGCCGGTGAGCGCGAAGTGGCCCAGGTGGTTGGTGGCGAATTGGCTCTCGACGCCGTCGGCCGAGCGCGCGAATGGGCCGGCCATGACGCCGGCGTTGTTGACCAGCACGTCCAGCCGCGCGTGCGTCGCCAGGAACTGCTCGCTGAACGCGCGCACGCTCGCCAGGCTGCTCACGTCCAGCAGCATGAACTCGATGCGGCCGGCGCCGGGCGTGGCCGCCAGCCGCTCGCGGAGATCGGCCTCGGCTTGCCGCCCGCGCAGCTCGCTGCGGCACGCGAGCACCACGTCGGCGCCGTGGCGCGCCAGCTCGAGCGCCGTCTCGAAGCCGATGCCAGAGTTGGCGCCCGTGACGACCGCGAGCTTGCCGGCCAGCGACGGGATCTGCTCGGCGTCCCATTGGTCCGGCACGCGCGGCCGGCGAGCGCTCGGCCGGTTCCCCATGCTCGCGTCTGGTCGTGGCTTGGCTGCTAGATGCTGGAGGCTGGAGAGTGGATTGCGACTACGGCGCGTTGACGAAGCACGGAGAAGCGCCGGGTGGCAGACGCGCGGGGTGGCAGACGCGCACCACGTTCAAGCACGCAGGTCCCACAGTCGGCGGCATCCCTCGCATGAACACATGTGTATTAGCTCACTTGTCCTCCTTCTCCTCCTCCTCCTCCTCGGCCGGCTTGTCGGCACTGCCGTCCTCGGCCGCGACTGCCGACGGCTCCGCCTTGACAGCCTCCGCGTCGCCCACAGAGCCGGCGGCAGCGCCATCGGCGGCGTGCGACTCGTCCGACGCCTCCCTTGACGGCGACGACTCGTGCACGTCATCGACCGCCTCGGCCGGAGCGCTCGAGGACTCCTCGCCCTCCTCCTTCATGGGCTCGTCCTCCGTGGACGCAGCCGGGGTGCTGCTCGCGTCCTCCATCTCGGCGTCCTCGTCGTCCGGCACCTCGCCCTCCTCGACGCCGTCCTCGTCCTCGTCCTCCACCTTGGTCTTCTTGGCGGACGCGTCCTCGGCGTCCTCCGACTCGGCACGGGCTCGCTTCTTGCTCGACACGTCTGTAACCCAAGCATCACATCCGTTAGCATCTCCACCCACTCGAGACAGTAGCGGAGCGCTAGACGCACCAAGAAGCGTCGCGCTGGCCTGCTCTTCCTCCGACAGGCCGTTACCGCTGTCGTCGCCGCTCTGCTCGACGCCGCTCTCGTCCGCCTTGGCCGACTTGGTCTCGTTCTCGTCCGAGTGGTCACGCTCCGGAGACCCGAACAGCGGCGTGGCCGACGGCGTGTCGGGGGGCGTCGCGCTCGGCGAGTCATCATCGTCATCGTCGTCTCCATCATCGTCCATCGACCCGAGGTACTCGATCGACAGCTCCGGCTCCACGAGCCACTTGCTCGGCTCCTGTTGCTTGACACGCGGCGACGGCGCCCAGATCTTGAACGCGGCGCTGCCCCCGCCGTCCGCGCCACCCGAGGGCGTCACTGCCGATTGCTCGAGCGGCGTGCGACGCAGCACACCAGGGTTGAACTCTAGCCGGAAGGCGCCTTCGCCCTCAAACACGGCCTTGGTCTTGTTCAGGTACGCCGCCGCCACCTCGGGCGACGCATCCTGCTTGAGCTCCTGCTGCTCGGCAAAGAGCTTCAGCAACTCCTGGCACGTGTCGTCTGCGGCCAGGTGCTGCATCTGCTTGAGCACCTGGGACACGAGCTTGTCCATCGTGAAGAGGAAGTACGACGTGGAGCCCATGAGGCTGCGGCAGCAGTCTTCGTACTTGGTGTTGTCGATCGAGCCGTCGATCAGGCCGTACAGCTTCGTCACGTACGCTTGGTAGTCGCCCGCCTTCTCCTTGCCGGACGCCGGGTCGTTCGCCAGCGGGTGCCTCCATGGCTCCAGCGCGCGGATCGCAGGGTTCACCGTGCGCCGGTGCCGGTTGCGCTTGGCCTTCTCGCACAGCTCACGCGCGCGGTCCAGGCGGTTGTGCAGCATCTGGTACAGCCGCAAGAAGGCGTACGCGTGCTGGCTGCCGTAGAAGCGCGACGTGTTGCGCTCGACAAAGCGCGCCGCGTCTCGCTTGTCGTCCAGGACGGGCAGGCTCGGCGGGAAGTCGGACGCCTCCTCCATCGAAATGGCCTCTGGCTGCAGGTACGCCTGCCCGATCGGCAGGTTCACGACGTGGTAGCCCTTGGTCTCGTTGAAAGACTGCAGGGTGCCGTCCCCGAACTCGGTGCTCACCTCGGTGCCGACGCGCAGTGTCTTGGACTTCTCGAGTGTCACCGTCGTCTGCTTGGGCTTGCGCACGAGCCACTCCTCCTCCATCTGGAAGAACGGGAAGTAGAACGCCTGCCACATCTTGGACACCTTCTCCTTGTCCGCCACGCTCAGGTTCTTTTCGGCGGCGTACGAGAGCAGCCCGAACGCATCCTTGTGGATTTGCACCGAAGCCAGCTTGTACTTGAAGTGAGGCTTCCACTCGGACGCTGGCGGCACTTCCACCGGCGTGTCCGTCGGCAACGACGAGAGGTTCAGGCTCGGAAGAGGCGTCGCACTCGCAGAGCTAGCAGCAGTGTTCTCTCCAGTTGACGCAGGCGTCGAGTTCGCATTCACCTGCTGCTTCTTGAGCGCATCCGCGATCTCAGACGCTTGAGGAGCAGCGCTCGTCGCCGACGGAGATGCGTCCTTTGTCGACGCCCCGTCCGCCTTCGCCTCGGCTGCAGCAGAGGACTTTTCGTTCAGCTCGAGCTTCTTCTTGGCCTCCTGCAGGAGCACCTTCATGCTCGTCTGCTTCTTGTCCTTCTGCTTGAAGTAGAACGACGAGTGGTCGAGCGACTTGTGGAAGTTCTTCTCGTTCACCTCCTTCCACTGCTTGTTCAGGTCCTCGCGAGCGCGGCGCCACTCCTCGTCCTTCTGCTTCAGGCGCTTGAGGATCACAGGGATCGCGCCGGCAGGGTACTTGCGCAGCAGCTCCAGGATCTGGCTGCCGGCCTCGCCGTAGATGCGAGTGATCGCGTTCAGGTGCGTCGTGCGGAACGTGCCCTTGTCCACCACGTAGTTCCACAGCTTGTCGTCGGCGCCTTCCTTGTCCTTGAGGACCTCGATCTCGCGCGCCAGCGGCTCCAGCACGCTGATCGTCGACGTGTTCGCCTCGATCACCATGTCGATCTCGAATCGCTCGTCCTCGCACTTGAACAGCGCCTCTTCATACTGGTTCTTGCGCATGCTCTTGAACGAAAAGTCCTCGCTACCCGTCGGCACCGACACCCACTCGTCATTGCACACGCTTCGCTCGAGCTTCGAGCGGGACGAGCACGGCGGAATGGGGTAGCTCGCAGGCAGGCCACGGTAGGACGGCGTCGCGCGGCGGCACTGCGACAGATCCGTCTCGGCAAGAGGGATGAAAGGCCACACCTCCTTCGGGTTCGACTGGATGCCGTGCGCGCTGATCATCTGGTCGAACTCCTCCACGAGGTCCGTGTGGCGACCAAAGAGGTTCCTGATCAGCGACAGCATCTCCTCGCGACCGAGCACTTCCTGTGAGTAAAGCTCCAGGCACTTGAGGAACTCGCGCCAGTTGTCACGCGACGGAAGGATCTTCTTGATCCGCTCAAAGATGCTCCACTCCTCCTTGTCAAGCAGAACGTCCGAAAGCGCCAAGTATGCGCGCCGCTCCTTGCCGTCGTACGGGCGACGCTTGGCACGCTTCTGCTCGAACAGCGCGCGGTTACGCTCGCGCTCACGCTCCTTCTCGCGGCGCTCGAGCGCTTTCCCGCTCAGGCGACGCTCGTCGCCGGCGCCATGCTTGTACATGCCCAAGTCTTTGCCCTTGCTGCTCTTGCCACGGTAGTCGTCCCCGGGCAGAAGTGTGCCGTCGTCCATCATCAAACCGCGGCTGCCCTTCATGGCCGCGCGATCACTCGGGGAGTCCACACCAGCGCGCATACCGCGTCCATCGTCACGACGCCCCAACATTGACTGCGACTGCTGCTGGTGGTACGACACCTGTCCTCCAGCGGCGTACGGGTCACGCTGAGCGTACTTGGCCTTCGCGAGCATGTCCTTCCGCTGCTCCGCCTCCTTCGCCGCACGGTTCAAGCGTTCAGTAGCTTGCTTCTGGACAGCGTCCGGCAGGAAGAACGTGAACTCGCGCAGCAAGTCCGGGTGGTCGCGGAACAGGTGCGACACCTGGTCAAGCACCTGGCGGATCGAGCGCTGCTCCTTCTGGTACGTGTGCAAAATCGCCAGGAACTCCTTGTACGTGTCGGGCTCATCCGCAAACCGCTGCTTGATCGTTGTCACGTAGTGGATCGCGTGGTCGAACTCAACAGGGTTTGTCGAGCTACGCGACGAGTTGGCGCCTTGTCCACCGCCCAATTGCTGCTGCTGCTGCTGCTGCATTTGTTTCTTGGAACTCTGCTTGCTTCCTTGGCTCGACTTCATCGATTGGGTAGAGGGCATGCCCTGCTGGCGAGAGGGTGTCGGCTGCTTGGCAGTATGATGTTGGGCCCCGAGGTCCTGAGGCGCATACTGCGGCGGTGGGATGTTGACCGGCGGTGGACGATGCCCTGGAGGCCCCATGCCAACATTGCTCGAGCCTTGACCACCCGGGACAGACATGTTGCCATACAGCGACGAGGGCGGGTTCGCACCGCCACCCCCGCCCCCACCACTCCCTCCGACACGGCCTGGAATCTGCGATGAGATCACCTCGATCGTCGTGTCCGGGCGGATTCGGTAACCAGGCGGGAGGAACGTGTTGAACCCAAGAATGAGGTTCGGATACCCACGGAAGAGGCTCGAGACGCGCAGAATGACGCCAGGCGTGTCAATCCTGCAGCACACGAGCGCCACCCAAAGCGTCAGATGACCTGTAAAGATACCAGCACCAGTGCATGTGCCCCAGTACGTACGCTTGCGCCTTGAAATCCTTCATCACGTCGAGGAACTGGTTGTAAATGTCGGGCTGGTCGCCAAACTGCTGCTTCACTTGGTCCAGGTACAGCAGTGCATCCTCCACGCGCAGCTCTCGGTGGCGCGGCTGCTGCTGCTGCTGCTGCTGCTGGGGCGTCATCGACGACTGCTGCGCCGCCGTGTAGTATCCCCCGCTGTTGTCTGCGTCGGCTTCGCTCGTGCGCTCCAGAACGTACTGTTGATGCGGCTGCTGCTGTTGCTGCTGCTGTTGCTGCGGCATCTGCACCTGCTGCACTTGCTGGTGCTGGTTGCTCTGCGGCTGCATCTCGCGGCGCGGGCTGGGCGGTCGGACGCTGTACGACTGGCTAGGAGGCTTCAATCCGCCTGGGTTCGACATGGAGCTGACCGACGGCGGGTTCCCAAGTCCCTGGCTCATCCCCTGCGACTGCATCCGCACGCCTGGGTGACCCATGAGCACGCTCCCGCCCGCGGCCGACGCCGATCCGCCCTGGCTGCTCGGGGGCTTGCCCAAGACGGAGGGGCCACCGGGGACGCCGCCGCCGAGCGTGCCTCCGCGCGGCGGGTGGAGGATCGAGCCAGCGAGCGGGTGATGCGGCGAGCGCGACGAGTTGGGGACGCCCAGCGACCCTCCGAGCGGCGGGGGCGGCAGCGGCGGCGGCCCGGCGTGCAGCATGGACCCTCCACCGCCGTGCAGCGGGTGCATGCCGGCGTGCGTGAGCTGCGAGATGGTCGGCGCCGAGTGGTAGCTGTGCGGCGGCGCGCCGCCCTTGCCGCCCATGGCGCTGCTGGTGCTGGCGTTCAGCGCGGCCGGCGGCGGCCCGTGGCGCTCGCCCGACGAGCCTGGGTACGACGGGTTCATCTCTCGCTTCCTGCGGGGGGAAACGTCGCTCGTTCCGGTCGCTTCACGCCTCAGAAAGGCCGGGCCGAGAGGGAGGAAGGGGGGAGGCGCTCGCGGCCGTCCGGGTGGGGTGGGGGGATTCAGCGGGGGAGGGGGCGACCACTCGCGCGCGTCGCGTCCTGGAGGCCTTGCGCGTCCACGGAGCGCGCGTCTCGGAGCGCCAGCGGCCTTCCACGCAGCCAGGCAGATTCGCTGGGAGGGGAGCGGTCGGTCGCGCCTTCTTTTCCGAAATGGCTCTGGCGGACACTGCCCCCCCCCTCGTCCGCTCTCCGTCCGCTCTCCGTCCGCCCTCGTCCGCTCTCCGTCCGCGCTTCGTCCGCCCGTCAGAGCGGATGGGGCGAGGGTGAGCGGACGGCAAGAAGATGGGTGATTATTTGCACTGTACCGAGAAATAGGTACACTACCGTCAACTGATCCGAGATTGAGAGAGCTGAAAACTCCTCATCAGAAGCTAACACGAAAACAACAAACGACTGAAACACCACTTGGTCGTTTATCATGCGCGAAAAGCGAATCGCCACCACGTATTGGTGCCATTGCATGTGCTCCCATCAGATCGAGACCGAGTTGCCAGCTCGACACATTAGGTTCCAAGACAGGACCAAAAACGTGTGAGCGAACACAAACTCGGTCTCGGCTTGCCCTTGCATCGTTTGACACAAGAGCTGAAAGAGAGAAAATTCGAAAGGCTCCATCCCTTCCTTCATGTTGCCACCACGGTGAGCTACAGTGCGCTTCAAGCCCTTGAAAAGAGGGTCAGCTCTGCAGCAAACTCCATTGACATCTTGATGTTGCACTCCTGGGCTTCCATGCCCATCGAGATTGAAGACGGTGATATGTCAGTTCCGCAAGGTGGCATCTGTCTACACCGTTGGCGAGCACATTGTCGCCCAGCGAGACACTTCCGCCCGCAAGTTGACAGAGAAGCAGAATGAGATGGCCTGCGCGCTGACAAACCACGGCGTCACACCCATACGGATCATGCACGCGATCTCGCAGGGCATGCCTGAGGGCGACATTCCGCTGCTGCGGACGCTGCAAAACTTCGTGGCATACTTCCGGCGAAAGAAGCTCGACAACACGGACGAAATCCAATTGCTCATTGAGCACATTGCCGGCATGACGTCCCGTGGAGACGAGGACGAGAACGAACCTTTCGCGTTTTCATGCAACACCGACGCGGCCGGGGTTCCTATTGCCAGCGACTGCTCTTACGACGAGCCGTTCTTGATTGCCTTTACCACGATGCACATGCTGAGACGGCTGGACAAGCCGTCAGAGTCATTTGTTTTTCCCCTGGGCGCGACCTTCAAACTGAACCAAGTCGACTATCCGGTGTTCGTGTGTGGAATCAAGGACAGCGCGCGCAGCTTCCACCTGGTTGCACTATTCATCACGTCACAGCGCCAATAAAAGCACATTCAAATCCTCCTGCAGTCGCTGCGCTTCATTTACGAGCGTGTTGTAGGGAAGCCTCTGATGCTGCGCTACGTTATGGGTGACGCCGACGGCACTCAGTTCTAGGCGGTCATAACAGTCTTCAGCAACTCCGCGCCAGACTACCTCATGTGCTTTTTCCACGTTGCGACAAAGATCGGCGCCTCAAACGCCAAGCTAGCCCTTGCCGTGGCTGACATTTACGACATGCACTTCGCATGGTCTGCCCAGTGAGCGTACTCAACCCTCTTACCCCAGTTCCCCAGTTTTTTTTTTTTTCCTGCGCCGCCCCGTCGCCTTAGCGGCCACCAATGCCCCTCGAAATCCGACCCGCTTCGCTCAATGAACTCTAGCACCACCAATACTCAACGTCAGACACTCGCTTTTGCACACACGCGTCGACAACTCACGAACGCACCTCACTAACCCCAGTCTTTCCCCTTCCAACGATTGGAGCGCCCCCAGCAGCCGCTAGCCCGTCTAGGGGCTAGATCCGCCGGTCCAAAGCGCTCTAGTATCAACAATATTGCATGCCAGACCCTCGCTCCACCCCACACTCGTTTGCACACCTCCCACACACCTCTCTGACCCCAGACTTTCGTCTGTGACCGGGCCTCCTCCTGAGTGAGACGCAATCTGCGCGATGGTGACGTGGTCCCAGACGACGACGCGATGGCCGGCTAGAACAGATGCGCGATACCATAGGCATGAGTCAGCTGCGAGCGGTCGATCTGGAGGCGTTGGCTCGCGTGTGCAACCTCGCGTACGACCACTTGCCACTGGTGCTGTGTTGTATCGCTCTCGATCAGGCCCAGAAGTTGGTCTGGCTGCGCGGCGTCACACGAGAGGCGGTTGGCTACGCCGTCATGGCGAAACTCGTGATGAATCTCTCGATGCGTTGCGAAGGTGCGTTGCTGGTTCGCGGTGACGCGATGGAGTGGCGGGCGACCCTGACTGTCCTGTCGTCGCAGAGTGCAACACGTTCGCGGGGCGGTCGCTGCCTTGCGCATCGTTGTAGCTGGCGGGTCCAGTACGTCTCTGCTGCGGCTTCAAGGCGTCCTTCTACCTGTCCGTGTCGACGTACTTCCATAAAAGAGCGGGACAGATGTCAAGACGTGCGGAACGGATGCCGCCGTCGCGATCGCCGACGTGAGGGTGGGCAAGGCGCTGTTCGCAGTCTAGAGCGTGCCTAACGAGCAGCAGCATAAACGCCACCAATCGTCTCACCGTGAAGAGAAGCCTCGCTGCGCGCTACTGCAGTTCGTCGAGCGAGACCTGGGCATCATGACTCGCCGCAACGACAGCGTGCACTACGAGCCGGCAAGCGTGTCTTGCATGTGTGGCAGCTGCGAGAGCGTCATCACTCATTAGCTGTGTGCGTATTGGCGCAAATCCTTGGCCCCGGACCGGCGAGCGATCTCGTTAGACTGGCGCGCGCCAGCGCCAGATCCTGTGCGTGGACAGCCTCTAAGCGCGAGAGTCTGGCGGTGCGCACGCTCTGGAGGCAGGCAAGCAGTGGCACGGGGATGGAGAGGTTCCCAAAAAAGAAGAAGGTATGCCGTTCTCGCCAATCGTGCAGTTCTCACAGATGGTGATGCCGACGACGCTGTCGCTGACGCCACTCAAGCAGGAAAGTGTTGCGGTGGAGACGACTTGCTAGATGGCGCATCAGGTTCCCGTACCCAGCACGCGGGAACTGGCAATACACTTGCCCACAAAGCACGCACCGTCGGAGATTTGGGCCGACGTGCTCGAAAAGCACATCGGCCAGCGCTTGGTTGCTGGGCAGGTCGTCGGGCATTTCGTCGTCGCCGCTGCTGTCCGTGCTGTCGGCCTCCCACTCGCTGTCATCGTCGCCTTCAATCTCTGGGCGGGTCGCGCCGTAAGCAAGGCCGTAGACGGACTGCATCTGGACGATGATTCGGCACGGCCACCGAAAGTGGTCGCCGAACGATCGCGCGCACTCACGGGTTTCCCAGCCTGTGAGTGTGACGCGCAGGTCCATGACCCGCCACGTCGGGTGGTTCAACAGTGCGAACAACACGTCGAACCAGCGCTCCACTGAGCCAGGCGTCCCAACGTGCACCACGCCGATAGTGTTGGTAGGGTTTCTCCATGCATACTTGACTGTCACAAAAAGGTCAAATGAGCAACACCCAGAGCATAGAGAAATTGCACTCACATGACATGGCCAGGCCTCGTTCAACGAAGCCGTCGACGATGGCGACGACCTCCCACGGCCCAAACGGTCCTATGCTCGGCGCGCCTCCCACGATCTCTTGGTTATGACACCGTCGACGGCGCCATGGTTGTGTCGTCCACCCGATGTACGTTGAGCGCCAATGGTTCTCGTTTGGCGCCGCGTCGTCGAAGGAAGCCGCCGGTGTCAGCAAGTAGCATGGAATCATCGCGCAGGGAAACCAGAAATGACGGTTGGTTCAAACCATTCAGAGAACGACAGCAACTTGAGGGGACCCTCAACCATTTGTGGAATGTCTGTGTCCTCCTCCAATAACGAGTGTCCTCCTCCAATTGTGTGTGTCCACCACTGTTTTGGAAACATTTCGCTAAGAATTGATCAGAATCGGATGTTCAAAATCAGTAGGTACAACAATACTTGCGTAATGTCAACAAATGAAATATCAAGTGTCATACAACAATACTTTCACAGAAAATAATGTGGTTGAACATAACATTGAAATTGTTTTGAATGATTACCCGATTATCGAGAAAACCAAGAGAAAATCGCTAAGTAATGATCAGAATAACTGATTTAAAATCACCAATATGCACATGACTTCGCTGTATCACGTTTAACAGTATCGTACCAACATTTCGAAATTATTCCAATACAATTCTCAAGCCAATGGGGTTGTCGACGAGGATAGGGACATGTGAGGGTTAGGCTGGGCGGACGATAGGGTTAGGGCAGGCGGACGGCAAGAAGTTTGGTGATTGTTTGCACTGTACCTGGAGATAGGTACACTCCAGTCAACTGATCCAAGAGTGTGGTTCATTTCGTACTTTGCCGAGCGCCAACGCTGCTCGTGACTGTTCACGCCCAGCGGGTCCATGCGCGCGTCACATACGTTGGCCGCCGGCGGAGATGTGGCGCCGAAACCACGGCCGAGGTGGCGGGTTGACACGCCTCCTTGTTAAAGTTAGCGCTGGTCGTCCGTCTCGAGTGTCCTCATGCTGCGCACCAAGGACGCAGCTGGTGCAGGCGTCGCCGCCAAAAAGCGCGCCAAGGCGAGGCGCCCGACGACTGCCGGTGTGTGCCGGCCTGCCTCAGGGACTCGCCGCCCGCCGTGCACTAACCGCAGTCGTGCTGACGGACAGAGACGTTCGAGCTGGAGACGGACGCGGCGGCGCGGCGGCGGCAGGAGCGCCGGAAGCAGCGCGACGACGCGGCGCCGCCGCAGCTCAAGGCGCAGCAGAAGCTCGCGCGGGTCAAGAAGACGGAGGAGCACGCGCATCTGCGCCTGCGCCACCGACAGAGCGGCGACGAGCGCAAGCGCAGCCTGCACACGAACGGCAGCGTCGTCAAAGGTGCGGCCACGCCCATCCGCCACCACACGACTATCGTTGGCGTCTAGCTGACGATCGGTGGTGCCGCGCCAGTTGGAATCGGCGAAGTCGCGCCAGTCGGGATCGCGCTGGCGCAACCGCAGACCGCCCGCGGCGCGCCGTCCGAGGCGCCGACCTTGCGGACTGTGCTCGAGCGCCAGCGCCCGCAGTCCGCCAAGCCCTCGAGGCAATCAGGTCTTGTCTCCTCCAGCACCCAGAAGGAGCTCGTCGCCGGGACGCGCATCCGCGTTAGGCACTGGGAGAACTGGCTGTGCCACCCGATCCCGACGACGGCCACGCAGCTCATGGCGAGCCAGTCGTCCCCAACGCTCCGCGCCGACAAGGGCGGCCACCACAGCAAGGCGGACGCCCGACCCACCGACACACCCGACGCCGAGACATGGACCACCAAGAAGACCAACATCGTGGTCGACATGCGCCGCCTGCGCGTGCTGGACGCCTCGGACGACGACGATGGCGACGGCGACGACGGGATCGTCGACCGACGACCCGGAGCTGGCGCGCGCCAGGCCTGGGCGAGCGACCCCACCGCTGGCCCAGACGAGGACGCCGTCGACCTCTGATGAGCCCCGCGCCTGGCCACTTCGCTCGCACCTGGCCACCTCGCTCGCGCGTGTTCACGCCAGCCGCGCGTCCGCACAATCAGCCGCCACTCACGGTGGCACCAGTCCGTTGAAGGAAGGCTCGAGAGTGGCGCGGCGTGAACCAGGCGAGGGAGATGCGCGCTGCTCGTCGGCAGCGACTTGCTGAGCCGACTGGACCAATCATCCCGGCCGTGAGCGAGGCCGCTCCTCCCGCGGCTCGCGCCTCTTGCTGAAGCACCAGCGGCGTCACGATCGCGGTTCAAAGTTCAAGCGCCGGGAAGAGCCCGCTGAATCGCATACGCACACAAATATGTTCAACTCGATCGAACGCCTTCGCGCGTTCAAAACCACCACGAAACCTTTCTTAATGAATACACACATCTATTTATACGTAGCTGCTGGTGCGGAAGGTCGTTGCCAATCTCCATTTCCCGGCGATGACAAGGGCATTCCCGACGCCTCGCGTCATTCCCCCGGCGCTCCGTGCGCGTCCGCATAACTCCTTTTCCCCGGGCCCTGGCACGCAGCACTAGCAGAGGAGCATGGCGCAGCAGCAGACGTCGGCGCGGCGCTTGGCGGCGCTCTCGCGGCAGCTCGAGGGCGGAACCGCCGGCGCCACACCCGAGCCGTGCGCGGCGTCCACGAGCGCGCAGGTGCGCCGCGAGCTGCAGCAGGAGCGCGCGCGCGCGTCTTTCGACCCGCGGGCCATGACGCTGCTGCTGGACGGCGGCGCGGACAAGACGGCCTTCCGCGAGAAGGCCATGGCGCTGCTGGAGCGGTACCCCGAGTTCCGCGCGCAGGGCCTCGGGACGTACGACCTGACGCTCGAGCAGCGGCGCGAGCTGACGTTCCAGCGCGTGCGGCGGCTCTACCAGCTCTTCCTCGAGCACGGCGCCAACATGGAGCAGCGCAACGCCATCGCCGAGATCGTGGGCGTCTTCGACCTGACGCTCTGGGTGCGCAACGGCGTGCACTTCGGGCTCTTCCTCGGCGCGCTCATGGCGCAGGGCGACAAGGAGCAGCAGGACGAGTGGCTGCCGCCGGCCATGCTGCTGCAGCTCTACGGCAGCTACGCCATGACGGAGCTCGGCCACGGCAGCTTCACGCGTGGCTTCGAGACGACCGCCACCTTCGACCGCGCCGCGGACGAGTTCGTGCTGCACACGCCGACCGACACGGCCACCAAGTGGTGGATCGGGTGCGTCCGCTTGCTCTCTCTCTCCCTCTCGTCACTTCTGGCCATGCCGCTCACTCCCATTGCTCCTGTGGCCCTGTGACACAGCGCGGCGGGGCAGACGGCGACCCACACGGTCTGCTTCGCGCGGCTGCTGATCGACGGCGAGGACAAGGGCGTGCAGACGTTCGTGGTGCAGCTGCGCGACCTGGACACGCACCTGCCGCTGCCGGGCGTCCGCGTCGGTGACCTGGGCAAGAAGATGGGGCTGCAGGGCGTCGACAACGGCTGGATCCAGTTCGACCACGTGCGCGTGCCGCGGGCTCACATGCTGCGCCGCTTCGCCTCGGTCGCGCGCGACGGCACCTTCACGCGCACGCACAAGGCGCAGATGGCCTACGCCGCGCTCATCGGCACGCGCGGCAAGCTCGTGACGCTCTCGGTGGGCATCCTCAAGCGCGCGCTCACCATCGCCGTGCGCTACTGCGGCGTGCGCCGCCAAGGCGAGCAGGTGAACCCGGCCGACCCGCACGCGGAGACCAAGCTGCTGGACTACCAGAGCCACCAGATCCGGCTGCTGCCGGCGCTCGCCAAGGCGTACGCGTACCACTTCCAGACGAGCTACATCGAGAAGCTGATCGACAAGTTCGACCAGCAAGCCGACGACATCTCGGAGGAGCTGCTGGCCGACATCCACGGGACCATGGCCGGCTTCAAGGCCTTCTGCACCTGGGACGTCCAGGCGGCGATCGAGCAGTGCCGCCAGAGCTGCGGCGGCAACGGCTACAGCTCGTACACGGGGCTCGAGGAGTTGCTGGCCAACTTCTCCGTCATCGTCACGTTCGAGGGTGACAACACGGTCATGGCGCTGCAGACGGCCAACTACCTCGTGCGCTGCGTCGAGCGCCAGCGCCGCGGCGAGACGCTCGCAGGGTCCGTGCAGTACCTGGACAAGTGCCGCGCGCTGACGGCCTGGCGCGTGCTCTCGGCCAGCGACCTGTCCGACCCGGTTCAGCTGCTCGAAGCGCTCCACTTCTATGCCGGCAAGCAGGTGCTGCGCACCGTCGACAAGTACCTCCGCCTCGAGGGCGACCCGTCGCTGCCGACGCCACAGTCGCGCTGGAACGCATGCCAGGTGGAGCTGATCGAGATCGCGCGCGTGCACGTGTTCTACAACGCGGCCACGCGCTTCATCGAGGTGCTGCAGAGCGGCGATGCCGCGCATCTGACGCCCGCGCTGGCGGCGCTCTGCCGGCTGTACGTGCTCAACGAGCTCCATCTCGGCAGCGCCTTCCTGCTGCAGGCGGGCTTCATGTCGCCCGCGCAGGCGCAGCTCGTGCACGACGAGCTGCTGTCGACCTGTGCGCTCGTGCGCCTGGACGCCGTCGCGCTGGTCGACAGCTTCAACCTGAGCGACTTGGTGGTCAACTCGACCATCGGCGGCGCCGACGGCGACGTGTACACCAGCATGCTGCGCGAGGTGGCGCCGCGCACGGGCGTCGCGCCGTACTTCGCGACCGCCATCAAGCCCATGCTCGAGGGCGAGTCCCTCGACGAGTAGCGGCGCTGCGGCTCTGGGCCCACGGAGATCAGCCAGTGCCTGAAGCGGTCGGCAAGAAGACCGCGACTGGCATGGAGGCTTGGCGGTGAGCTTACGCTTACAGGCAATGCGCCAAGTGCCATTGACCCTGGCGGCGCATCCTCGGACTCGCCTCTCGATGACGCACCCAGCTGATCTGCTCGAGTGACGTCAGCTGTCGGAATAATGTCCTCCGGTCCTCAACTGAAATACAGCGTCTCTATGTTGTCATTTATCAAGTCTTGTGAAATTGAAGGATGCGAGCACTATTGAGAAGCTCGCGAACCCCTTCGTCAGTTCACCGTCACTTCCCATTCGTCCCCCGACCTGCCAGCATCAACCGGAGTGATCGAGGATGCCGCTGGCGCTGGACGACTTCCTGCCGCGCCCCGTGCTCGTGGCGACGCTCGTGGTGGCGTTCCTGTCGCTCATGATCGACCTCTCGCAGTCCGACATCGAGCCCGAGCCCGTGGACTTGCGCTACGCCCTGCGCACGACCCAGCAGCAGGCGCGGTACGAGGCCCGCGTGGACGACATCCTGCTCTCGGACTCGGGCAGCGGCGTCTTCTCCCGCCTGGCCGAGGTGCTGCTGGAGGACGAGGCACTGGCGCCCGAGGACCTCGCGGTCTCGACGGACGGCGTCGCCTTCACGGGGCTCATCGACGGCCGCATCCTCGCGCTGACGCCCAGCGGGGACGCCACGCAGCCGCTCTCGCTGCGCAACTTCACGCGCACGGGCCAGGACCTGCCGGGCTGTGGCTCGCCGGAGCTCGAGCCGGCGTGTGGACGCCCGCTGGGCCTGCTGTTCGTGCCGAGCGCGCCGTTCGCGGCGTTCCTCAAGCGCATCCCGAGCCCGGAGTTGTTCGCCGGCGACCAGGTGCTGCTCGTGGCCGACGCGTACAAGGGGCTGCTGCTCGTGGACGCCACGGGCCGCAAGACGCTGCTGTTCAACCACGTGGTGGACCCTGCGACGGGCGAGCGCCAGCGCGTCGACTTCATGAACGGCGTCGCCTTCGCGCGCGACGCCAGCGCCGTGTTCGTGACCGAGTCCTCGCGCCGGTTCTCGCGCAACCAGGTCGTGCTCGAGTACCTTGAACGCCGGCCCACCGGCCGTCTGCTGCGGCTGGACTTGGCCACTGGCCGCGTCCGCATCGTAGCGAACGAGCTGGCGTTCCCGAACGGTCTGGCCATGCTCTCGGACGCCAACGGGAAGGACGAGGCGCTGATCATTGCGCTCACCACCGGGCACAAGCTCGTCAAGTACTCGCTCAAGACGCAGCAGATCGAGGACTTCGCGTTCCTGCCCAGCGAGCCGGACAACGTCGCGGTCGAAGTCATCAACAGCAAGCGCTCGATCGTCGTGGGCCTCGCGACGCCGTCCACCGGCGTCGTCGGGTACCTCAAGACGCGCGTCAAGACCCGCAAGCTGCTGAGCCTGCTGCCGTCGTGGGTCGCCGTGTCGTTGGTCAAGCGGAGTGGCAGCTTCGCGGTCTTGGACGCCGAGTCGGGCGACGTGCGCCGTGTGTTCGAGGACTCGACGGGCAAGAAGGCGTTCCTCGTGTCGGGTGCCAAGCGCTTCGGCGACCACTTCTACCTCCTAAGCTGGTTCCGCCGCGCGCTCGTCCGGATCCCTGCCGCCGCGTTGGAAGAAGCGTGAGCGCAGGGCTAGTGGACTGCCATCAGTAGACCCCCGATCGCCCTGGTGGCCTCGGTGATCAATAAACGAACGCCATCTCCGCATATCGAGTACATTCTACCGCGTGGTTCACCGTCAGGACGCTCCGCTGATCATCTCGGCGACCAGCAAGTTCTCCATGGTCTGGTTGAGTTTGCGCACGAGTCGTCGGTAGGTGCTGAGCACCAGGTCCGTCATCTCGCCCACGTGCGCGCGTTGATCCTCGACCGACGCTATGTTTGCCACCTCCGGGGTCACGTGCACCACGTTCTGCATGCTGGACACCTCCGTCACGCTCTCGCTCGTCTTGGACACCGCGGACCGCGGGGCAGCGGGCTTCACGATCCCCCAGCCGTCCTCGCGCAGGCGCACGTACATGGACCCTTCAATCTCGATCACGCTGCTCCACACTGTGACGACACGCTCCTGCTCGACGTACCGCCGGAGCGAGGACTTGACCGTGAAGGTGACGCTCGGCATGTGTGCCGAGACGAAGGGCTCCGAGTAGCCAAAGCGGAACGTGTCGTCGTCGATGCGCCGCACCCACCCGCGCACCATGTTGGAGTCGGTCAGCATGATGCCGCGCCACAGCGCGCGGTTCACGGCGGCCACCGGGAAGGGCACTCGGTTCTCGTTCGCGATCTCAAAGTACGTGCCGCGGTCGTTGGTCTTGGTCGCGCTGGACTGTGTCGGCCCCTTGTCCGTGGCCGCTGCGAACTCGGTGGCAGCGAGAACCTCGCCGACTCGGGAGTAGAGGCCGTCGAGCTTGGCGTTCATCTCCTCGAACAACTGCGGAGTCGCCAGCTCGTCCGAGGGAAGCGGCCTGCTTGAGGATGCCGCGTCCATCCCTTCGATCCTCTGCAACGGCACGCCATCAGTGAGGACTCTGATCAATCACACAGACCACGAGCGCGCCTCGTACCGCCATCTTCAGGTGCAGCTGCAGCGCCTGTTGCAGCTGCTGAGCCACCGAGAGCTGCCCCTCGAGCATGGAGCGGAGCCGCGCGTTCGTCGCGCGCGCGTTCTCGGCCTCCTGCCGCTGGTGCAGCGCGATCTGTTGCCACTCGGCGTCATCTTCGTCTTGGCCAGGGTGGCTCCTATCCGCGCTCGGGGGCGGCGACTCGGACATGCGCAGCGCCGCGAGCTCGAGCTCGAGCTCTGCCACCGCGCTGCGTAAGTAGTCCAGCTCGTCCTTGGGGCGCTTCCGCCGCTTCTTCTTGCGCGCGGGCTGGCTCGCCGCCGCCGCGACTCGGTCGGCGCTGCCGTTCGCGCTGCCACTCGATGGCGGCGAGGCTCCGGCGCCGTCTTCTTCCTGCGCGGACTGACCGGAGGACGAGCCTGGCGAGGCCGCAGCCACCGCCAGCTGAGGCGGCGAGGGAGTGGGGGCAACAGCCAGCGCGGGGACGGACGTCCGCTCCACCACCGCGCCGGCTTCTTCGCCCGCGGCCACCGCTGTCCCCGGCGGCGGCGACTCGATCAGCAGCGTGAACAGGTCGTCCAGCACGTCCAGCTGGCCGTCGTCCACGCCCGCGACTTCGCTCCCGTCGTGGACCGGCGCGTGGCCGGCAAGCGGGCCGAGCAGCCAGTCATCGGAGCCAGGGAAGGACTCCATGCCTCCCTTGTGTTGGTCTCCTTTCGTTGTGGCGTCAACAATGGGTTTTGGATGAAGTCTTTACTATCACATAATCACCCGTAAATGACACCAGATCAGATCAGCATGAATATAGGTGAGCATATTGAATGAAGATCCTATAACACATAAGTTAATATATTTGATGTATTTGAAACCGTGAATAAACTGTTCGCCATCATGCGTCATCCAATGCTTGACCTGCATGAGACGCTGCGCGACGCCAAACCAAGGAGCGATGGCAAGGCGTTGGGTGCTTGATACCGGCCTGTCGAGCGTCTCGCCAGGCACAGAACTCGCTCGCCTCCGTCTGGATCACTGCGTTTCCAAAACGGTTTGGTGTGCGGCCGGCACTGTGAACCAGATCACTCAAGCTTGCTCAATGCAATTTCCCCTCCTGTTCGCTGTCCCGCAAAGCTCGCGACGACTGCACCGCTCACTGCACGACGGGGAACTCGACGCCCGTGAGCTGCTCGCTGACCGCCCATAGTCGCTCGGCGTCGTCCTTGGAGTGGCTTTGCTTGCTGGACGCCACCACGCGCGGGTAGCCGTAGAACTCCATGAGGCCGTGGGGTCCGATGTACTCGCCCCCGACCACGTGCGGGTCGGTCGCCACACACAGCACGTTCAGCGCGCCCATCTCGTTCGTCTGGGCCCACGGCAGCCAGTGCACGAACCGGATGACGGACCGGATAACAATGTTATTGTATGTCTCGAGCAGGTTCGGCAGCAGATTGCTCTCGGTCACACCCGGATGGCACGCGACCGAGAGCACGTCCGAGATCCCCGCAGCTTGCAACCGGCGGTGCAGCTCGTATGCAAACAGGAGATTTGCAAGCTTGGACGCACGGTAGGCGCCCATGGCGTCGTACGCTGGTGGCTTGGCGTTCAGGTTGTCGAAGTCCAGCGCGCTGCCGTGGTGCGAGATGCTGCTGATGCTCACGATGCGCGCCGGCTCCTCGCCGCCGCCCTTCTCCTGGCGGCGCATGAGCGGGAAGAGCAGCGCCGCGAGCGCAAAGTGTCCGAGGTGGTTGACGCCGAACTGCTGCTCAAAGCCGTCCTTGGACTCGCCGTAGTTGACCGCCTTGACGCCGGCGTTGAGCACCAACACGTCCAGCCGCTCGTACCGCTGTCTAAACGCACCTGCAAAGCCCCTCACGCTCGCCAGATCGCCTACGTCCAGCAGCATGAACTCTGCTCGGCCCGACGCCGCGCTGGCATCCTCCGCGAGCTCGGCGTTGATCGCGGCCTCCGCCTCCCGGCCGCGCTGCTCGCTCCGGCACGCCAGCACCACCACCGCGCCGGCTCGCGCCAGGCCCCGCGCGGTCGCGAAGCCCAAGCCAGTGTTACCGCCCGTGACGATGGCCACGCGTCCGTCCTGGCGCGGCACGAGCGCCTCCGTCCATTGGGTCGACGACGGCGGCATCTCCTCCTCTGGTGGCGAGATGGCAAATGAGCGCCTCGACACTTGGCGAGGCATTTATCGGTGTATGATTGGACGAAAAAGAGGAGGCTGATGCATCATCGGATCAAATGATTGGGTAAAATAGAGGTGATTACCGATCAAAAGTGAGGAGCTCAACTGACAACTTCAACTTGGACACCAGCACCTGAGCAGCGACCAAAGTTTGTCTGTGGCTGGGGATCCATTGCATTTGGGGCGAGACGATGTCATTCCCGTTAGGGTACACGAGGACACGCCCTCTCCTTCCCATACCGTTGACCTAGCAGCAGCTGTAGTACTTGTTCTCCCACAGGTGTTGGCAGACGCGGGGCGAGTCGCGATCCACATGGTCCGGGACGGCCCAGCGCTCGGGCGTCCACGTGGACTGCTCGCCACCGGCGCACGAGAATGAAGGGAAGCAGCCGAACAGCTGGAGGTTGAGACACAGACCGCGGCTGAAGGGCAGGTCGCAGTCGCCGAAGCCGCGCAGGTAGAGCAGCGCGTCCGAGCCGTGCCCAAACTCCCACGTCGTGAGGTTAGCGAGCGCGAGGAAGGCTGGTAACAGGAGGGACCAACGTTAGCTAGGCTCGGCTTGCGTGACAAGGTATCAGAGAAGCGTCAGCGTACTGTGGAAGCAAAACAGCCCAAAGGCGAAGAGGAACAGCGCCTGCGGATGTGGCAACGGCGTGAGGGTGACTCAAGGCTCGAAAATCCCGAGCGGATTGCCTGCGTACCCATAGCACAACCATCAACGCGATGAACGGACCACTCGTATACGTCCAGGACGAGGAGTGTGGCGTCTCGAAACTAGCAGGAGCCTGCGTGTGCACGAGTTCAGCGTCAGTGCGCAGCCGCAATCGACAAGAGCAACGGCGCTCCCCCAGACACGTACAACGCCGATAGCTAGCGCGAGCTCGACGCTCTGAAGTAGCAGAAACCACCAAAAGCGGCAGTGATTCTTCTCGCCGATGCACGTCGCTAGCAGCAAGCAGTGGTGGTCGAATGTGGCCACGCACCTGCCGCAGAAGACGCAGTGGTGTGCCCGTAGCGGCGGCAGCAGCGCGCACTCGGCGCAAAAGTCCATGCTGCCGCCAGTCTTGCCTGATACCTCGTTCTTTTCTATCGTCATACCTTCAGCGTTGATGCCTTCAGGAGTCGCTGCGTCATTTGTATCAACCGCGTCGCCATCATCGACGAAAGAATCCCCGCCTAGCTCCTCCTGCTCCTTCGCCAGGGCGGCTTGGATCTGCCGGATACGCTCGCGCCGGTACTCTCGCTCGCGAATGTCGACTTCACCTCCAAGCAGCCTCTCGCTCGCGACAGGGACTCCCGTCTCCACATCACCATGGTCTTGCTCCGAGATAGCACAGGAACGCAGAAGGAGATCTGGCAGGGAAGAAGAAGGCGTCAGCACCTCGCTGCATGCAGCCTTGCCCGCCGAGCGCTTCGCACTCACCTTCCGTCAGGAAGCCAGGGTCGCTGCCCTGGAGGTAGTAGAAGGCGGCCGACGATGCAATTGCCACCGCAACGATCGCCCAGTCGGAATCGCGGGTCACTGCAGCAGGCGAGAGCAGTCGCCACTCGACGGCGAGCAGGAGAAGCGCGTGCACCAGCGCGTAGCCCACACGTCGATGCCATGCGGCCGGTTGTGTCTGCCGCTGGTCCCCCATGGCGCCGCGGCGTTGCCAAGAACCCCGAGCGTCGGGTGCAACCACAAAGGGAGCCGCGTCGTTTCACGATCGGATTCGACAGGGGAGCTTCTTGTTGAGCAGCCGCAGTGGCCACGGAAAGTGCATGAGCATGCGGATCGCGGCCGCGACGCGGAACGACTTCAACTTGCTGTACACGATCGCGTACGCGACTCCGTGGGATACCGACCGTATCATCGGCTACGTGTGCGACTTTGGCTACGCTGGGGTCGACTGCTCCCTGCGGCAGTGCGCATTCGGGGATGACCCGATCACGACGGGCCAAGTGGACGAGGTGCAGGCGCTCTCGTGTCGCTGCAGCGGCTGCACGGGCACCTTCACGCTCAGCTTCCGCGGAGAGGCGACCAGGTCGCTTGACAGCGCATCGGAGACAGCCGCGACGCTGGAGGCTGCACTGGAGGCTCTCAGCACCATCCGAGACGTGGCG
>JAADYB010000335.1:0-24647 GCA_023338075.1 Phytopythium litorale
CGGGGAGGAGGGCCTGGTGGAGGACCCCGTGGCGGAGGCGGAGGCGGTGCCATGACAACTGGCCGAGTGGGTCAACACCTCACCAACTGCCGATCCAGAGGTGTTGGATCGTGCAGGTGGGGTCGCTCCGTGGGATTGGTAGCTATTTTCTCCGCTCACCCCGATCCACTGGGCAGCGTTGAAGCAGCGGAGCGGATCGACCGCCGCTCTATAAATAAGCGTGCCCATTGACGGCTCTCCGTGTTGCTCGCTGCCAGTCTGGGTCAGGCTGCGTGCCGCTCTTCCCGAGCCAGCGCTCGCTATTTTTGCGCTTCTCTCTTGCTGCTTCTCCGTGTCGGTGTTGCCGCTGCCAGTTGCGCACTCTCCAGTGGTCCGACAAGCCCCGGCTGCTTCGTTGCCGGCGCCTCGGACTGCCAGATCCGCGATGACGGGCGGCAGTGGCACGTTCGCTGCTCTGCCTCGCCCGGCGCGGCCTCTGTGTATGCAGCTGCCGACACAGGGTGTGAGCAGCGGGACGTACTCAGTGGACTCGTTCTCCGAGTACTCGGCAGTGGCGGTCGGTCGGCAGCCGCCTGGCGGCCAGCACTTGTCATCCTACCAGCAGCAGCAGCTGGAGGAAGAGCTCTTTCGAGACCTGTTTGCTGGCGAGAACGATTGTGAGAGCATTCCGATTGACCAGAAGAAGCTGCCGAGCTTTCGACCCGCCGCCGGCATCCAATGGGCCACTGGAGCAACTCCGTCGGTGCCGTTCCCATTTCCTAAGCGACCCCACGGCGTCCCTACACTCTCAAGCAGCGCTCCTGTCGTCCCGAGGCTCAACCTGTCCGAGCTGGTAATTCCGAGGCCTCACATCGAGGATCCGTCTGCCGCAGTTGGAGCCAACGGCCGGCGGCCGAGTCTGCTGGGCCAAGTAGTTGAGGAAGATGAAGAGCAGGAAGCCGACGAGGACGACCGACCCGAGACGGACCTGCAGAGCGATATCTTCCCTTCGTTCCGCTCGTCGGCCTTCCGCTGCGCGCACCCCAGCGACAACAACAGCAGCAAGAACGCCATCGAGCAGGAGACATTACGCTTCCTCGAACGACTGGACCTCAAGACGGTGCTGCACACGCCCCGACCTGAGGTCGACAACTTCTTTCCGACCGCGAGACCCGAGTTGAGCGCTCGCGTTGATGCTGACGACGACCGGTCGCGGGGCAATGAGTGTGGTGACAGCTATGCTGGTCGCCAGCGGCCAGCCCCACCGCTTGGCCCTCTCAAAGAGGCGAGTCACCACCGCCCGCTGCCCAAGAGTGCGCGGAAGGAGGCCGATCAAGCCGCCGCAGCCCGACTGGCACACATGGAGTCCACGTACGGGACGACCAAGCATGAGCCGCGCAAGGCAAGGCGCGAGACTATTGACCGACTGTCCAACCCCATCGCCGGCTACACGTCGACACTGCAGGCCCTTTCACCGGAGCAACGACGCAAACGAGAGCTTGCACTGGAGAGCACGCACTCCGATAACAACAGCAGTAGTCGTGCAAACGGAGTCATCAGACGAACGGACTCGCCTCAAAAGGCGACGATTGCAACGCCCAGTCTCCTGGCTCAAATCTTCAGCGCAGCAGAAGCCTATCAAGTGGCAGCCGCAAGTGCTGGTGTCGCGTTGGCTGCGGCGTCTCCCCAGCAAAAGCCTCGGGCTGGTCACCAGTACCAGCCCACGATCGTTACCGCGAGCAACAACCAGGTTGAGGACCAGCTGAACGCTCTCACTAGCGGGAAGAGCGGCCGCGGAGGGAGCAAGTCGACTGGGCGACGGACTGCGTCGCTGTCGGCGCGCAAGCAGGCGCTCAAAGCGAAACTCCAGGGCCGGGAGGGTGACGACGCTGTGGAGAAAGGGGACAATATGCAAACTGAAGCTCGCGACTGGGTGACGGCGTACTCGACGTTCCTGACACAACGAGAGGATGAAGAGGCGGAGCTGGTGCTGCCGCCTGCAAACTATCGGCCGTCCATTCCTCCTCTGCAGACTGCGCAGCATGGCGTCGAGGCAACGAAGCGGTCGCATCAAACATCAAGGCCATCGAAGTCGATCGCTGCGTCTTCAGGAGGGAGCACTGTCCGCACTCAAGAAAGCGGTGGCAAGGCTTCTGCGACGTCGGTCGGAACAACTCGGAAGCGACCAAGTCGTCCAACTCGCTTGCCTTCTCACGACAAGGGCGACAGCACTAGCGGCAGAAGCGGAACGAGCGGACGAAGGACACCGCATCCTCCCCCGCGACCCAGCAATGCAACCGCTGCTGCTGCCCCACCTGCGCGACGACCGAATCCCCGGACTTCCCAGCGCAAGCCAAGGGATGTGTCGTCGCGCAGCTTGATCGGTGGAGCAGGGGTCTCTTCTCAACAGACCGAGAGAGCAGCGGCAACTCCTACTCGAGGAACGCTGCCTACTCCAACAAACAGCAAGGGCAGGAAGGAGGAGGCCACGACATCGAAATTCGAGATCAACCGACCGATGACGCCAACATCAACTTCTATCCTGATGGGCAACAACCCCACCGCGACCAAGAAGAGCGGTGCACGGGTTGGTAGACTTTGGAAGAGCTCGGAGTCGTCCAACAACAACGACAGCCGTGGTAGCGACGAGCAGTCACGAGGTCCTCGCGTGCGGCTTGTGCATCCCAGGCGGCTATCAAGCGGAAGCGTCTCGGTCGGCAGTGCTGCTCCCACTGCCAGTGGTGTGCCGGCTCCGACTGCACGTCGACCGGGCTCAAAGCGTGCACAGTCGCCGCCCCAAGAAGGACGTCGAGCCGTGAACAACGGCGGAATTACAGCCAAAACCGGGCGGAAGACGTCCGGACAGACCAAAACGACACGCGCAACGCCCACGAGCAGTGGCAACAAGCGAAACCAACGCACTGCAGCATAGACGGCTGCATGTTGCGCCGCTGACATCAGTGCTGGCACTCAGGAAATCTTTAGCATCGAACTGTGAGAGGCGATCCGAGCAGGCTGAGCCCTCAAGCACCACAATACACTTGCACATTGCTCTGACCCACGTCAATCAACACGACATGCAGTCTCTCCATGTGCCGGGCAGGCGTATTTATAGCCGCCACCTTCTGCTCACAGTCACATCGCTTGTTGGTGGTTTTGCCCCTGGCAGTCGCATCCAACTCGCAAGCCGCGCGTCCTCGCCGCTGGTTCATTTTTACCATCGGACACGGCCGCAAGAGCAGGAAACCTCCGCGTCGAGTGAGACCCCTCGTTCACTCTCTCACTCTGCCACTTCTCTGTGGCATCTTCACACTCGCGGCGGAGGCGCAGGAGCAACACAATGGCTCGCCGGATGGACCCAGGACTTGGCACGAGCGAACGCATGGCCCCGTCCCGATCGCAGTCCGTCATGATCCCGCCGCAGCGTCAAGTTGACGACGAGTTCGCGGGCGCCGTCGCGACCATCACATGCCGATCATGCCGCGCACGCATCCCCGTGGACGAGATCGACGCGCACGAGTGCAGCCCCGTGGCTGTCAAGGCAGTCAACTTGTCCTCGACCAACCACAAGGCGCTGGATAGCGCGGGGTCATTTCTCGACTCGTTCCTCGACGCTGGGGCCGGCACAACGCCTGCGTTCGGCACTGGGCCGGTCCAGACTCGGCAGCCCGAGGTGCCGACGGCGGACACTCTCTCGGCGTCATCGGCATGGACGCCGTCGACTGGCGTGGACAAACCTCCGACAGCGATGCCGGTGGACCCAGTCTTCTACCGCCCACCGCACCTCGCGAGCATCGGCCGGTCACTGTCAATGCCTAGCGACTCGGCCGCGGTCGGCGCTTCGATCCGACTGCCGCTGTCCGGACTGGAGTCTGGCTCCGTGCCAGCGACTGCCAGCGCGTCCAACTTGCTCGCAGCCTTCTCCCCACGCGCGCGCAGCATGTCCAACCCGGAAGGCGCGTCGGTGGCACCGATTCAGTGCCGAGTGCGCGGAGTTCGCGTGAACAGGCACCGCGTGGCAGTCTACTCGATCATCTCGAGCCTTCCCAAGAAGGAGCCGGCTCCTTCGACCCTCTCGTCGGTGCTGCTGCCGTTCGGTGGCGACGCCAAAGCGTCCACGACGCCGCTGGCGTCCCCTCAAAGCAGTCACAGCACGTCCCCAACCCGCGCTGCCGGCACTAATGGATCCAACGGAAGCATCACCACTGCCAACAACGGCTGCAATGAGATCGTGGTGGAACGGCGGTACCGCGAGTTCTACGCGTTCGCGCTCAACGTGTACTCCATGTTCCCATCGCGCGAGCTGTGGCAGCGCATGCCGCCCAAGACGTACTGCACGCTGTTCGCGCCCGGTCGCCGGCTGAACGACGGTTTCCTCATTCGCCGCAAGAACGGGCTGGACGACTTCGTGCGCTGCGCCATCGAGTTGATGGACCTCGGGTCCTCCGCGCAAGGCTCGCTCGCGCAGTGGTATCTGGTTCGCTTGTTCCTCAACATATCGCCGGCGGCGCTGCCCCGCCCGACCAAGGACCGCAGCCTCTCGGCCGCCATGCTGGAGCTCAAGCAGCACGTGAGTGGCGAAGACGGCTGGCGTCCTGTTGGTCGTGCCGAGGAGCACGATACCGTGTTCGAGAAGGTGGCGGACGGATTCCACGTGGTCAAGCGCGTCCGTCTGTGCCGCTTCCCGGCCCGTGCTGTCTTCGACATGATCGTCCAGCGCGCCGACGGCAACAGCTCACCCTCCAAGGCGAGCACTCGCTCCAGCGGTGGCGGCTTCGACGACGAGGCCAGCGACTTGGTACCCAGTAACGCTGAGGCCAGCGGCGCGGTGGAAGTGGCACCGCGGTCGTGGGATCCGAGCGTCGAGAGCCACGAAGTGCTGCGCCGTGAGGACGGCAACACGTGGGTCGAGCGCACCGTGTACAAGGTTGGTTGGTGTTGCGTTGTGCATGCACAACACCGACCGATGGAGACTTACCTTTGCCTGCTGTCGTGACACTGGCAGGGCCGCTGGATGAGCGGAAACCTGCAGATGGTCTCGCTCAAGACCTGGAAGTGCGTAACATCTACCAGAAGCACCATTGTGCGTCTCTCACTCACTCATCGACCGTCGTCTTGCTGGTCTGCAGGATCGAAGAGAGCGGCGCGATCGTGATCGCCATGATCCCAGCGGAAGACCGCGACTGGTCTGACCTCCCAAGTCCCGCCAACAGCGAGCTGCAGCGCGTGGACTGCATTCTTGGCGGCTGGATGCTCGCGCCGACGCCCAACGAGGAGACGTGCACCGTCACGTGGCTCATGCAGGCCAACTTTGGCGCGTGCGATCCGCGCGCCGAGTTCACGGGCACGCACGGGCTGCGATCAGTGGTCGCGCGACGGGTGCTGCTGTCGTGGGCGGACGAGGTGTCGAGCCTGCTGGCCGCGCTCGAGGACTCGTACGACCCCGAGCACTACCGTCGCTTGGGCCCGTTGCTGTCCTCCACCGCTTTCCAAAAGCTGCGGATCGACCAGCCCGAAGCGACTGTGAACGCGCTGCAGGACCCGCGAGCGTACGCCATCGCGCGCGACCTGGAGCCATGCCTGTGTCTGCTGGTGCACAAGAGCTCGAACCGCAACGTGCTCGTCTTCAAGGTGAACCTTAGCGCCAGCGTACGTCCCGAACGATTGTGTGCATGTCGGTCCGTGTGTCTCTCTTCGTTGATTGACTCCTTGTGTCCATTTTCCGCCTTCGCAGTCCAAAGGCGACGTGGACGCAAACACACCGCTCAAAGCCGAGTGGATCATGTTCGAGAAGCCTGGCAACCCGCGGCAGGAGCTGTCGACCGTCGAGCGCAACACGACGTACAAGTTCTCGACGCGGCTCATGGCCCCCAACGTGCACCGGCTGACGCTGGAACTGCTGCGGCGCGATTGCGTGCTGCGCTACGACCCCATGCGAGGCTACGCGCTCTTCACGACCATCAACGGCCGACCTAACATGGTGCTCAAGCGCGTCTTCCTTACGTATGCCAAGGCGCCGCGCATCGGCTTTGCCAGACTGGAGGAAGCCACACTGGTCGGCGACACGGAGACGGAGGTGATCGCTATGACCTCGACTAAGTAGGAGCTGCGTCTTGAAGAGGAGTACGAGCATCAGTTGTATGAACATCAATTTCATGGACATCAATTGCACGAGCATCGACCAGATTGAACCGGCTGTCAGCACTCATGGAAAGCGATTGGTTGATCGGTTGGAAAGCTTTGGATCGATCTTTTATTCTTCGAGTCATGCACCGCATCAGCTTTCGTGTTCACCTGGCGTCTCAGCTCAGCACTGTGGCATCTCCCTGGGCCTGTGAAGCATGTGAGTGCAGATGTCAGCACGGGGAGGACAACGCACGGGTTGGTGGTGGAGAGCCTCACCTTTTGAAAATCGCCATCCAGTGACCGAGCGACCGGTTGCGGCTTGGTCGCGATGTTGCCAGAGAAGGCAAGGCTGCTGTCGCCTCCTCCGCGCTCGCCATGAACTTCGGTTGGCTGGTGGACGGGGCTAGGGCGTCTAGGGGAGTCCAAAGATGCGAAGGCGTCTTCGCTCGCTTGCTTCGTCACGCTCGAAGGAGGACTTGTCGTGTTCGAGCCGGAAGCAGGCGACTTCTCCTCGGTCAGCACCAGCGTGGAAGACTTGAGGATGTTCCCGATCGACACGGGCTGGAACTGTGAGCATTCATGAGCTGCAGTTTTAGAACCCACCAGTCCTCTAGGCAAACAGCGTCCCAGTTCACGTACTTGGGCAAGTGAAGAGCGCGATTCCGGTGAGCTGCGAGGAGCCTTGGCGCTCGCCTTGCGCGTCCCAGCGTCAAACGACGGACTGCAGCTGTCGCTGCGACTTGAACGCCGTCGCGAAAGGTACGACGGGCTTCGGTACGGCGAGACGTGGTCGCTCGCCGAGATGACGGGCTTAAACGTGCACTCCTGCAGCTCGAGCTCCTGCCTGAGCCTCTCTCGCTCCTCGATCGTCTGACTCTTGTGACAAATGGACAGCCGCTCCCACACCGGCGACGTCGGCGCGCTGCCACCGCTGGACGCGACAGAAGACGCCACGCGCGGGCGGAACGTGCACTCGGCCATCTCTTTCTGCGCGCGCATCTCCTCGCTCGCCTGCAGCTTCTCCTTGATCTTCTCCTTCTCCTCGTACAAGCGCTGGCACCACACACACACAATCGCACATGCGCACAAGTTGTTAGCTCTCAGACACGACCGATGCTGGCGGAGAGCAGAGCGCGCGGTCGGGCACATACCTCAAAGATAGGCTTGTCGGGAGAAGTATATTCTTTCTGCTTGGCCTTAATCTCCTCGGGTATCTCGGAAATTTTGGGCTGCAGACGGCACGTTAATCGCGATCGCAAGGCGGGAGCGAGCAGCAAGCACCAGTGGGTCGCTTCAATCACCCCCACTTACCTTGTACGAGAATCTGCGCTCCTCCTCGAGCTTCTGCTGCTCTCGGTCGGCGCTGATCTTTTGCATGTGGTCTCTCTTGTACAGCCGCTTGTGGAACGGCTCCTTTTGCTGCACGTCGGTCTCCTTCGCCTTGTGTGCGGCAGATGACGTCACGAGCTGCGGTTGGAACGGCGCCTTCGCCTTCTCTTCGTCCTCGCGCTCCTTCCGCATCCTCTCAATGCGCTCGGCCTGCACCTTACCAGCGCGATAAAGACGATCGTAGATCTTCCCGTCCTCGCCCGTGATGCTACCATCCTCTGGCTTGGCGGTCGCCTTCTTCGACAACACTTTAGGCTTGAACGTGCACTCGGACAACTCGGCCTCCTTTCGCTTCTGCTCCAGCAGCAGCTGCTTCTGCTTCTCGCGCTCTGCGTCATACAGCGGCTTTGACTGCACCGGCGACTTGGTCGTCTTGATCTTGGGCCGGAACGAGTACTCGGACTCGTCTTCTTTCTTCTTGGCGAGTGCCTTCTCTTCACGCTTCTGCTTCAGCTCGCGTGCCTGCATGTACAGGTTCTCATAGCGAGGACGGGCTGTCTCCCGAGCCAGTTTCTTCGCCTTACTGGTGATCGTCGGGCGGAACGTGCACGTTTCTTCCTCGTGCTTTCGCTGCAGCTCCTGCTTCTTCGCTTGGAGTTGCTTCGCCTCTTCGTGCAACGCGACGAAGCGATCCGTCTCGCCTAAACTCGGCCGCTTGGTCGTGGTCGAATTGGAGTGACCCACCTTGGGGACAAACGTGCAGGCTTCATCAACCTCTGCACTGCGCGCCTCCTTTCGCAGCTTTGCAGCCTTCGCATCTTCGTACAGACGGTTGCTGGCGGCTTCCGACTTCGCTTTGCTCACACGCTTCGGGTGCACTTGCGCACTGTCTTGGTCCGAACCAGCAACCTCCACCGAGCTGCTACCACCCGCAGCCTTCCGCTCAGTTGGAGCCGATGAGATACCTTCATTGGACCTCTCGGAGGTTGGCGTGGCTCGCTTTGTGCGTGGCGCAGGTGCAACGTTGTAGACCACAGCCTTCGGCGCGCTCTTCTTGGTCGTCACAGTCTTAGCAGGCACCGTCTTCTTTGGTTTCTCTGCCTTTGCTGGAGTTCCCGCGGAGCCAGGCTTGATCGTCTTGTCTATATTGGACGTCTTTGGTGCGGGCTTCGTTACGGCTGATGACTTGGCCACTGGCAAACGCGATCCTGCTGCT
This sequence comes from Phytopythium litorale, assembly GCA_023338075.1. Lineage (NCBI taxonomy): Eukaryota > Oomycota > Peronosporomycetes > Pythiales > Pythiaceae > Phytopythium > Phytopythium litorale. Next base: position 8,651 of record JAADYB010000335.1, read on the forward strand.
GGCGTTGCGGCCGTCATACGTGTCGCCACCGGTTTTGTCGCCTTCTTTGCCACCGTTGGCGCAGGAGGAGGGATCGTAGCTGCAGTTTTCTTGCTCCTTGGTGCCACGATCCTCGATGGAGGGGACGGCATTGACGCATTTTCAGCCGATGAAGGCGATCCAAGATCGGCAGTGAGGCTTCCGGGAGCTTCCAAGCTCAATGGAGCACCTTCCAGTTGGATGGGACCGCTCGCTTGTGGATCATCCACATCGATGCCCGTGTCTGGTGCGGCTGGTCCAGGTGACTCGAGCTCAACTCGAGGGCTGTCAATTTGCTCTGCGCCTTGGTCGGGACTGTACGATTGCTCGCATTCCTCTTCTCGAATCGGCGACTCGAGGTTGCTCATGGGACTCTCAGGCATGTCTTCGGCTGTAGAGCAACCTGGCCCATTCACCGACGTTGAGAACGGCGACGACGCATCCAATCGAAGACCCTCCAGGCTCTGCGTATTCAAATCAAGTGGCGCTCCGCCATTGTAGACTCCTTCATCGGTGAGCGACGACTCACCATCGTTGGTTGAAGGCTCGTCTCGACTGGGGCTGGGCAGCGGCGACGGACTCGGGCTCTCCCCCGGCTCGGAGTACACTTCTTCGTCATCCACCGGCTCCTCATCAATTGGCTCATCGCCCACCGGTTCGTCAAGATCATCAGAGATCTCGGGGATGTCCGAAAGCTCGGATTTGGACGCGACCGCAGCAAATGCTGGTGCCAACTCTGCATCTGCCAGCTCCTCTTGTGCCCTGACGGCAACTGGTTCGGCCGAGTCCACTGCGACAACGTCCGCCACCTCTGTCACGCCAGGCTCCGCAAGCAAACTCAACATGGGAGTCGGGACTTGCACGACATCTTGCTGCTCGGCGTTGTCGGTCTGGACGTCTTCCTCCGGCACAGCCGTCGCGCTTGCGTCTGGTTGCTCGTCAGTCAACTCTGTCGGCGTCGCCTCGTTCGGCGTCGCTAGCGGCACCTCTCCTGCTGCAATGACTTCGTCACTTGTTAGTGCCTCCACTTCCGTGTCGCCTTGTCCGTCGAGGATGTCAATACTGGGGATCGTATCGCTCTGGGTGAACGCGTCCGGAGCAAGCGACGCGTCCAGCGCGACCGGCGACGGCGCTGCGACGAGCTCAACTGGCGACGGCAGCGCCATGACCTCGCCCTGCGCCGCGTGCGTCCCGTGCGCGTCCATCTCTGCGTCACTCCCAGCTGCGGACGCCCAGCGCGCGCTCTTGCGCCTGTTGCGGCGCCGAGGGCTCGGAGAGGAGGCTGAGGCTGTCGGGCTCGCCGACTCCTGGGCGGTTCCGGTTGTTGCCTCGTCGGTCGCGGCGGGCGGCGGCGGCGGAGACAGAGACGGCGGCGACGCAGGTGGTGCCATGGCGATGGCGGCGAGAGGTTTCGCGGGCGAATCGTCGCTTCCGGGCATAGTGGAATCAAGTCAAACGCGACTGCCGCGCGTCCGGTTTCCGTTTTTGAAGTGCCGACGGACGGTTGCACCGCTCCAAGAAAGGTCAACATGACGACCATCACTCCTCTTGAAACTGACGCGGTAGAAAAAAAATACGAGCAATTTAGAAACGGTAAACATGATACAACGGTATTCGTATTTGCCATACCAGTAGGCTCCGGTATCGCTGACGGTAGTTCATGAGTGTTATTTCAGACGTTGCCGCACCTGGCGATGAACGCGGCGGAGGAGCACCTGGCGCTGGTGGCTGAGGGCCCGGCCGCGCAGGCCCTGGACGTCTGCCGGCGGCTGCTGCGCGCGGACGACGGCGCGCTGCGGGCGCAGGCGGCGGCGCTGGTGCTGGACCGGCTGCGTGCAGGCGCGGTGGGCGACGCGGCGGACGACGTGAACGCGCTGCTGCGGCTGCTCGGCAACTACGTGACGCCCACGCGCGGCTTCACCGAGGAGGTGCTGGCGCTGCTGCACATCTGCGAGCACCGCGTGGTGCTCATCCACCACTTGCCCAAGGTGCGCGGCTGCTGGAGATGGCGGGTGCCACAGGAGACGGCAGAGGAGGCGATGTGCTGACGCGGCATCGCGCTTTAGCTCACGTACCAGTCGAAGGAGTGCGTCAAGCTGGTGGTGGACGCGTACCTGGAGCTGCTGGCGAGCGACCGCGCGCTGCTAGTGCCAATCCTCGGCTCGCTGGCCGACATGCCGCTGGACTTCCACGACAAGGGCCGTGTGATCGACGCCACGCAGGTGCCGCTGGCTTCAGTTGACGAGGTGGTCGCGGTGGCCTAACCTGTGTCCGCGTCTTGGTCTGCATGGCGCAGTCGCTGCTGGGCGCGGCCGAGGAAGAGGACATCCCGGCGGTCGTGCAGAGTCTGCTCTCCATGGCGACCGTCTCCACGGCGCCGAAGGTCGCGGCCACGCTTCGCGCCGAGTGCGCGCGCGTCCAGCCTGACACCCTGCGCCTCACCGTCGAGGCACGTCCGTCCGTGCTCTTCGGAGGCCCTTTGATTCGTGTCTGACCGCCGGGTTCTCTGGCGATGAGCAGGTGGTCGGGCGGTTTGCGACCGCGGGATCGACCGTGATGAATGCGTTTCTGCACGTCATCCGGCAGACCGACACCTTGGCGACGTTCGACGCCATTCTCCTGACGTTCTTCATCGGGAGGTCGGCCGAGAATGAGGTGAGCAGAGAAGCACTGATAACTCTCGCCAGTTCGTGATGTTGGACTGAAACCTCATTCCTCGCGGACGGCAGGCGGCAGTACGAGCCATCAACGCAGCCGCCCAGTCTGGCAAGATCCATGCCGCGGTCGTGCACGCGACAGTCGAGGTGCTGCTGCTTCCGGAGTGGATCGCGCTGTCGCCACATTTCGTCAGGTTTAGCAGCTGCCTCTTGGCCGCGTGCTTCAGCAACCGAGTCAAGGCATCGGCGGCAGTCGACCTGATTGTCGTGGCCGTCAGGTCGCTGGTGTCCTTCATCGACGCGCGCAGCGTCGTCCGCGAAGAGGTATCTTTCTACCCGTCACTGTATCGACGTAAACCTGGCTAGCAGCTGATGATTTCGTGCTCACCCAGGCGCTGACGCTGCTCCTGACCATCGTAAGTCACCCGCCGAAGCTGCTCCTGTTCGCGAGCTCGAGTGCGTCGCTGCGGAACCGAGGGTTTTTGGCATGGAAGGTGGCGGAAGTGATCGCGGAGCAGCTGGCCGAGCTTGCGGAACACAACCCGCGCGCGCTCTCGCCCTACACGCACCTGTTCTTGGACCATTTGCATGGCATCTCGGCATCTTCAAGCGACTACGGCGGCGACCAATCGGCGTCATACCCGACGCACATCCTGGACACGCTGTGCTCGACCATGGCGCTGCTGACCAAGCAAGAGCGCGGGGTATACTCGCTGCTCATGATCACCATTCAGAAGCAGCTGGTGGCTCGCCCCGGCGGCCCCATCGCAACGACGCCTGTGTCTTCATCTCCGTCTGGGTCGAACGCGTCTGCTGTCGACCTTCGGCAACTCATGGCTGTCTTCCTCACGGGGTACCTGCTCAAGCACAACGTCGTCGAGGAGCCTCGCGACCGCAAGTCGCTGGCAAACTGGCTGCTGCGGCTGCTCTCAGCAACTTCGCGAAGCGAGACGCTCCTCCACGTGACGCGGTTTGTCCGCGACGAGATATTGCGCGGAGGAAGTAGGCTCACTGTCGATGAGACCTCGACCCGGGCGACGTTCTGCTCCTCGATGTCCCAGGTGTTCCGGAAGAAAGGGTTTGCACTGCTGAGCCACAAGCGAGCGACGGAGAAGTCAGGTGATGGCTATTGTGTCGCCCTTTTCAGTCCGGGGACCTCATCACCGGCTCCTGACGATGACGATGAAGTGATGGACGATCAACTTGTGGTTGACGTCGCCGGTTATGTTGGCAAAATGCGCTTCGGAGCATCTGGACACCTCGCGTCTCGAGATTGCGACGACGATGATGCAGCAAAGGCGTCGTGGCAACGGGGGTACGCGACCAAGATACTTCTCCTCCGTGAGCTGTTCCGCTGTCAGTTGATGATGTGCGAGCCAGAGGAGCGCGAGAAGACGCTGACAGCAGGATTCCTCTTCCCAGTTGCGTACGAAGCGGACGTCTCAAGCAGCGACAGCGATTCTCTCAGCCCATCAGCACGCAGTAGCGCCATCTGGAGTATGGTATGTGCGCTTGACATCTGCGTCGTGTCAACAAACTTGCTGGCCGAGCAGCACACGCTCGAGGCGATCCAGCAAACGCATTTGCTTGAGTTAGCTCGAAGTCGACTGGTCAACTGCTTCAAGCTCCAAGATCAACTAGAGCGCATGCTGGCGGTCCAGCGATTCAAGATCCATACCTTGATGGAGGCGCTTCCGGACATTGGCAGCCAGTCTTCAGCCGCAAGTGCGCGCGTCTTGAGTCGACGCCGAGATCTGGAGTCGCTGCTGACTGAGGCGTTTATTGCCGAGCAAATGGTCAGTGATGCGGTACGTCCCATCCAGGGAGAGCAGCCCAGCGCGTCTCTCTATGGGCTGGACCTGCGCGTGATCTGCTTGACGTTCGAAGGTCAGTGGAAGAGATCGGGGCCAACACTGCCGCTAGCACACGAGCTGCTGCTGCTTCAGTCGCTGAACCGCCATTTGCAGCCTGTCAACGCCTGCAGCACCCACTTCAGTTCTGGAGGGACTGCTGGCAACACCAAGGCAAACACGTCGGGGTTGAGCACCGAAACGAAGGTGGACATGCTAATTTCGCAGGCGGAAGGCCGCCGGACCATGAAGTACCTGACGGCACGAGCTGATGGACTCGCTCGCGCGGTCGCCGACAGTATCTACACTCACCGCAGACCCAAAAGGAGAAGAAAGGATCGCGATGAGGCGACCTCCAGCCAAGATGAAAGCGAGGACGAAGAGGATACAGATGACTACGAAGCGACAGCCGTGGGCATCATCCAGGACCTGATGGTGCGCAGCCTGGAGTGCATCTACAGCATTCTTCGCACAGTTCTGGACGAGTGCGCATCGACAGATCCCACCCGACAAGCAGTCCTGGACAAGGTAATCGAGTTGCTCACTGCGGGAGTGTCGCCTCGACAACTGCGCCTGCAGCTGGAGCAAGGGAACGCCCACCGCGAGATCCTGTTCCGCCACCTGGCACGCCAGTGCCTCCATGTGACGGTATGTCAACGCGTCAGTTTGAGTTACTGATTAACGGATGCCGCCACTCACGCTGGTCGTCTCGCTTCAGGACGCGTCGCTCAGCTGCTCGGGCGTGGATCTCATCGTGTCTCTGGTCCAGGGCACCAACAAGGAGCAGTACGTCAGCCAGCTGTGCCTGGCGCTGCTGTGCCAGCCTCTGCGCTCGCGCAGGGCGTCGTCCAACTCCTGTCAGCCCGATACGTCAGCTGAAGGGGCCGAGACGGCGGGGAGACTCTCCCTGGACGGCCTTCCGGTGTCGCTCCTGCCCAACGCTGTCGTCGCTCCGCGTGGCGGGAGTCTTTGCTCCTTGGCCAAGTATCGATGCTCATCAACCAAGTGGCGGCACTGCGTCTACCTCGTCGTGGGCGTCTGGGCGTTCGCCCCATCCGCGTCGCTCGGTTCGTTGATGCTCCTTCGCCTGATAGAAGAGACCCGCGCGCTTGTCAAGTCGACGGCGGGCAAGCAGAGGAAGCGAAAGAGGCGGACGAGAGCGGCCGAAGAGCAGTCGGACGCGTCATCGAGCGAAGAGAGCTTTGAGTCCATGGACGTGGCCGTCACGGGCGAGCACCAGGTTCTCAAAAGTTTGACAACGGAGTCGCTGCCGTTCTTCGTGGACGCCATCTTCCTGTGCGCGACCGCGTCCTTCTTCCGTGCGTCTCCCGGCGGCAAGTCGTCAAGAGTCCACGCCAGTTCCAACCCGTTCGACGAGGTATGCGTGGCGTTGGACGTGGTCACGAGGGGGCTCAAGGTGTTCGTGTCGGCGGAGCGTGCGGGGTTGACGATGCCCGTCCGCACCAACCAGCTCGTGCTCCGCTCCAGCGCTTTCGTCATGCGCAGTCTCCGCGCTGTGCTCCTCAAGTGCTCGGCTTGGCGAGTCCAGCAACGCGTCGACGACGACGCCGGCGCGGTCGCTCATCTGTGGGTGGTCTTGGACAGCGTCTCGAAGATGCTCACGGCCATGGACAAGGTGCTCGCGAGTTTCCAGGAGCGCGTCATGCTCAAGATGCAGAACGAGACGGCAGCTATCGGTGCGAAGGCGCGGCAGAATGATCAGGACGATGGCGAAAGTGAAGGAGACGGCGATGCAGTCGCGGGCTCAAAGACAGCAAAGCGGACGCGTCTAGCAGGCGGGAAGAAGGGCTGGACGAACGAGTTGCTGTCCAAAGCATTCGGCAGCAAGTACCGACCGCGGCGGTGGATCTCCAAGAACGAAGCGGTGCTGCTCCCGTACTTCTCCCACAGCATTCAAGAGCTGCGCGACTTCCTCGACGAGCAGCGGTAGGCGACTGGCACCTCGATGTATTGCGTTCATTTGGTATCTAACTCTGCTGGTTGTCCTCAGGGTGGTGCACAACTTCGACCACGAGCGGCAGGAGCTGGCGCGTGGAGGAACGCCGTCCAGCTACAACGCCGTCGCTCGACTGCCACTGGGAAGTGACGAGTTCCTGCGCTTCTGCCGCGACGACCCAGTCGAGGACTTGCTCGCGTCTGGTGTGTTAGGCGACTGGGAGTTGACGGCGCGCCATGCGGACGACGATGACGACGACGATGACGAAGGGGGCGATGAAGCAGACGCCGGCGACGGGGGAGAAAGCGACGAGCTCGATGGGGAAGAAGCGGGTGGTGAATAGAAGAGCGTGCTTACAGTTTAGTCCAGACGCGACGCGGTTCAGGCTGCAATGCGTCGCTGTTCCGAGTCCTTTCTTCCTGCGACTCAAGTTAGTTCACGGGGCATGCGAGGAGGGGAAGGGCGAGCCAAGAGAACCGCTAATGTCCGTCCTGTTACCCCAGTTTCGCCAGCTTCTGTTGTTGCCGCGAGCGGAACACGTCGTGCGCCGGCCGCTTGCTCAGCACGCCAGACCCGTCGTCGCCGTTCTCGTCGCCGTTCTTGCGCTCGGCCGCGGCCGCTTGCTGCTGCTGCATCGCCAGCTTCTGCTGCAGTTGCTGTTGGTGCCGCTGCTCGACCAGGTTGCGCGGCGGGAACTCCACCATGAGCATCGCGCGGAAGATGTGGTCTGCGTCGGCGATCGGTCCGTTCCAAGGCAGGTGCAGAGGTAGCATGGACGCGAACTCCTTGAGGAAGTCCGGCAGCGCCGGGCCGGGGATCAGCCGCTCAAACTCGGGGCTGAACCCGCCTCCGTCTGCGCCGGGCCCGCCGGCATCACCCAGCGCGTCGCCAGCCTCGTCGCCGCTCGCGAACCGCTTGGATGCGCCGTACATGTCCAAGAAGCTCTGATCGAACTTGGACGTCGGCCGCAGGTCCAGGAACGAGTAGCGGTGTGCCACGCTCAGCAGGCCCTTGGTCTCGACGAACGGAGCATCCGGGAACGCGAGCGCGCGGCGAGCCTCGACCTTGGCGACCGTCGCGAGGTCCCCGCCGTTGGCCACCATCGTGTGCTCGAACTCCACGTACCGGTCCCAGATCGGCCGCGATACTTCGACTGGCATCACCGCGAGCACCTTCTCGAACAGCGAGCGCATGTCTGTCGGCATGATGGGAGATTCAAAAACAGGTTAGTCCCCCCCCGAACAGGACCATGGCAAGGATGCGTCCGCGTACTGTTGTCGTCGTTGAGGTGGCCGAGGAAGTCGAGGTAGCACAGCACGTAAGCCGGCTCCTGGATGCACTTCTTCAGCCCAAGCTCGAAGATCTTGAGCGCGATGTCTTTGCCGGCGTCCGACGTGTCGCTGTAGAACTCAAGCAGAGCTGTTGTCGAGCAAACACGAACACTATCATGAGCATCGCACCAAGGCAGACACCAACACAGTTGCATCGCATCATGGCGATCACATACCTGACGCTGCGTACACGTGGTAGGTGCACGCGCCGTCGCGCTCATCCTTCCGAGCACGCTTGAACACCGCGCGCGCCTCGCTCAGCCCCTTGGCGCCGAACGCGCGGCGCGCGAACCGCTGGTACGTGACGTACGCGAGCGCCGACACGTTCTCCTTGATCATCTTCTCGTAAATGGCCTTGGCCGCTGGGATGTTGCCCTGCAGCTCGTGGTGGTCAGCGAGCGCGAACTGGATGTAGCTCGAGTCCGGCATGGCTTCGAGTGCTCGCTCGAGCACGCTGGCGGCGGCCTCGTGGTCGTTCGACTGGTTCTCGTACGCCGCGTACTGGTACCAGGCCTCTGGGTAGTGCCGCTTGAGGCTGACAAAGACCTCGAGCGTGTACCGCATGCGCGCCTTGTGGCGCAGCGCGTCCAGGCGCTCGGGGTTGTCGACCTCGTAGGCGAGGATCTTCTGCCAGTCGGCCATGTTGGCGGCGTCGAGCTTGAGGCTCGCGGCGGGGACGGCGAGCGCGTTGATGTTGATGCGCTCGTAGAGCTTCTTGCGGTCGCGCAGCACGGCGCGCGCGGCGTCGAACTTCTGGCGGAAGACCTTGAAGAAGTTCTGCGCGAGGACCTCGTTGTTGGGGATGCCGCGCTCAAACTTCTCGTAGTCGCGCCATATCCCCTCCATGTTGAGCAGAGGGACCATGACGGCGCGGTGGAAGAGCTTGCGCACGCCGAGGAAGGCCTGCGGGTCGGCGTCCTCCTGCGCGAAGGCCAGGTACATCTGCCAGATGGGCGCGGCGTGGATCGAGCCGCCCACGCGCTCGAGCGCGAGCTCGAAGGCGTCCGTCATGAGCCTGCGCGCGGCCGTGACCGCCGCCGGGTCCCTCGAGTCGACCGCCACGTCCAGCTTGACCACCTTGGTGAAGTTGAGGTAAAAGCGCCACAGATCCACGTTGGGGCACCGGATCTGCATCAGCGACTGCTTCATGATGTCCTGCACGCGCTCGTACTGCTTCTCGCGCAGCTCGTGCTCGGCGAACAGCCGCCACCATCGACCCTGTTGCAGGCGCGTCGCGTCCGTCAACCGCCGTCAGGCGCTGTAACAGGACGCGCAGAGGCGGACAGACAGAGGCGGACAGGGCACGCACCGACGTGGGGAACTGCGCCAAGAACTTGTCGTAGTAGGGCCGCGCGTCGGCCACCGGTAGCTGCTGCACCTCCGTCATGAGCGCCATCCACGCGTCCGTGTCCCACTCGCTCTTCTCCACCGCCTCCCAGCAGCGCTGGAACTGCGGCGACTTGCCGGCCGCGTCCAGTCCCGGGTTGGCCTCGCCCGCCGCCTCCTCCTCCTTTACCGCGTCCGCCCCGTTCTCCGCCCCGTTCTCCGCCGCCGGCGCCTGCGTCCAGCCAGTCTCCGCGTGAGTCTCCACCGCGCGTCCCTCGCCCTCCCACCGCGCGCAACGCACCGCCAGAGCCTCAGACGCGGCCGGCGGGTCGCCCACAAGGCCGCCCGCGTCTCCGCCGCCTGCCGAGAGCGTCACGGCGATCGGCTCGTCCTCCTCGGAGCTGTCGTCCGGCGCCTTCCCCATCGCTGCCACCCGCTTCGTATCGGCAAATGTATCGAGGCGGGGCAAGGCCGACCGGGCGGCAGGAGTGACGGTCCAGTTGAGCAACTTTGAGGCGCCGTAACCGAATGGAGATAGAGGATTGGCTGAAAATTGGATCGAGAGGAATGTGAGTCGTGGAAATTGCTACATGGTGTGGACCACGCGTTGTGAACCCCGAAACGACGCGAGCAATGACCTGCTCGACCCTCCTCCATCCCAGTGTGACGGGATGGAGGCGACCGACGCGTTGCTGGGGCGCGAGAAGCGCGCGGGCATTGTTTCGCTGCTGAGATGCGCGTCCGACGACCAGGTCGGCCAGTGGGAGCGCCGCCAGCGACCGCGCGCTGGGACGAACGCGGCGTCGGTCCACAAGACGCTCAAGCTGCTGCAGCTCCCCACGCGCCAGCACTTGCTCGATGGCCGCACGGATGCCGATCACGGTGGAGATGGAGCGGTCGGGGAGGGAGCAGAGCCTCCGACTAAAGATGGGGCGAGGCGGACTCGTGGAGCAGCCCGTCGGCGAGCCGGCTGGTCGGATGCGCGCTTGTCCCCAGTCGCATCGCTGAGGTTTGACCACGACGTCAACGCGGCACATCTCAAGCTCCTCGGGACCAAACGCAACCAATCGAAGAGATTGCCACTCAAGACCCGGCAGTACGTGTACGAGCCTACTCCCAAGCCTGCCAAGTGCGAGGACCGCGCGGCCAGCAGCACCAGCTGTTCAATCGACGTGGCCGTCACCAGAACGACGGCAGTCCAGACTTCTAGTGTTGTTGACGACAAGGTCGTGCAGACCTCGTGCCCCAGCTCTCCTCTATCACTGTCACCAACTAGGGCTTCGAGCTGTTCTCCTACTCGTTGCAGCGAGGTAGAGACCACAGCCGACAAGTTGGTCGGCGACCAGCCAGCGGAGAAGGAGGGCAGGGCAATTGGCGTTCAGTGCCAGCTGCGTGAGCCCGCGCCAAGTCCTCGGGATGTTCCGAGAGGGATCGCGGACAGATTCCCCATTTGGATTGATCTGAAGGCGAGCTTAGACGGCTCCAGCTTGCGTGCTCACCCCAACAAGTATCTACAGGTGGTGACCTTCACAGACTCTCCGATCGACACGGACGCCATCCGCCTGGTCATTCCACGATCACCGATATCAATTGTCATGGAAGAGGAGTTCGGACCAACTGATCCCGACGAAGACGACGTTCATCAAGTCGAGGCCGAGGCGGCAGAGACCCTCGACGAGACTCAGCAGAACAACACGGCCCAAGCAGCGACAGCAGCCCATCGAGAGCGGTACAGGCTGCACTACGCGTCTAGCGTCGCGAAGACTGAGAAGCAGGCGCCTCTCGAAGGTGTTCAGGCGCTGGTTGAGGTGCAGACCGATATGGAGCAGATGAAGCAGCGCCTGCGCGAGCTGGAGGAGCTCGCAGACAGCATGGACTACGATTTCAAGCTGAGCTACCAGGTACGTTGTGAATGTCAAGCGCCTGGATTGGTGCCCTTCGTGTTGGTAACCAAGCGCATCATTCGTGGTGTAGATTCTTGGGGGCGACGATGACTTTGAGCAAGAGAACGACAAGTTGAGGGCCCAGCAGACGCTCAACCGAGTCGACCGGATCCTCCAGGGCATGACTGATCCATCAGACGACGCCCAGAACAGTCATGAGCCGATGACAGCGCTACCGATGGGCATTCTGGCGCAAAAAGCGGCGAACGACGCAGCAGCAGCCAGGTACGAGTGCCGACGCCTTGAGAAAACATCACATCACAAGTCATGATGAAGCTGACATGTGTATGAATGTGGATCTGTTCCGCCTCCACCCTCCTCAGGGCGATGCTCGAGCAGATTGAGCAGCTAACAATGGTGCATGGCGATGATCACCGTAGCGAGTAGTACTGTTGCTGGTTGGAGAGCCGGTGTTGTGTCGCTCTTGTGCAGCGTGAGCACCGCCGTCTCATTGAAGTGCTGCGCGTGCGAAAATGAAGCCAACACACTGATCGAAGTGCCCAAGCGAGCGCGAATCGCGGGTGAGCTTAGTCTGTCGCTGGCTCCTCGCTGCGTTGATCGTCGTCGCGCTGGTTGTCCCCGTCGGTGGCAGGTTGAATGGAGCGGTGCTTGTTCAGGCGCTGGTACCACCGCTTGCTGGCGATGGACCTGTAAATCACGCGGCAATCAGCGCGATACCGAGCCCGATCGATCAACCAGCAGGTCACGCACCACGCTGAGAGACTGCGACTGTCCAGGCTCTCGGCTATCCGGTCGAGCGCCGCCTCGTCCAGGCACCTCCAGTTGAGCGCTGCAAGCAGACCCGATCAGCCACTCCCACCCGACTGTTGCTCTATGATCCCGGCGCGTGGACGCACCGCTGAGCTCCCACGCGAGTGTGTCGACTTCCTCGTCCAACCGCTCTCTGGCCTTGACCGCTGCCGCCTTGGCCGCCTCGAGCTTCTCGAGCTTCTCCTCCAGCGCCTCGATCTGCCGCCGCAGTTCTTCCGCACTGGCCTCCTGCGTCCGGATCGTGGCGTCGATGGCGCTCACGCTGCTCTCGGCGCGGAGGAGCCGGCGCTGGCGCTCCACCCGCGCGCTCAGCGCCAGCTCTGCCTTCTCGGCCGGCGTCTCCGGCGGCGTGTCCTGGTGCAGCTCGACCATGTACGATAGCTGCTTCGGGTTGACCCACGAGAACGAGTTGTCCCAGAGCAGCAACACCATGCCTGGCCCCGCGAGCTCGAAGCTGCCCTCCACCGGCTGCTTCTGGCTCTCGTAGCGGCGCTGCTCCAGCACCTCCATCATGGATCCGTCCGCGCACATCATTTGCACTGCCGAGGCCGCGTGAGCGCGCAGAACGGAGGCGGATAGAGCAGGCAGAGCGGGGCAGCGCGCGTACCGCCAAAGTTGACGTCGTAGTCGCGCGTCGAGAAGGCGTAGCGCAGCACGCCCTTGGGTGCGTCCAGCTTGACCGGCAGCTGGAAGGCGCCGGCCGCCGCCACCGGCACGTTTGAGCTCCTCCACTGCAGGTCGTGCGCGATGGACACGGAGGCCGCGCGCGTCCGCCGGGCCGCCTTGGCGTCCGCGCTCGTCCCCGGCGCGGCCGGCGGTGGCCCGTCGATGGCGCGCAGCAGCTGCCGCCACTCGGGCCGCGCGCTCAGCCGCCGCTCGCGCGCGCGCTGCTCCTCCAGCGCGCGCTGCTTCTCCGCCACGCGCTCCACGCGCCGCTCCTTGGCGCGCCGCGTCATGCCGCCCGGTGCCCGCGCTATCCGTCGCTTGGGTCGAATTCCAAATGGCGAAATGGCCATTTTAGCTGCATATAGACAACGCGACTGCAGGGTTTTTTTTTGGGGGGGTGGAAGGAAAATTGTGACGGTTTGGACGAATTATGACGGAAAGCGCCGCCGAAGACATCATCATGACTCATGAGCGCTGCGAGCACCTCGATGGCCTCGCTCCGCCCAAACGATACGACGAGGGGTCGTCATATGCGCGTGGGCGTGGAAGCGAGAGAGCGGCAGGCGCGTCCTGGCGGCGCTGGCTGCTGGCGGTCTATTGGAACTCGGAGGCGTCGTAGATGCCCGGCAGCATCGTGTTGACCTTCTCGGCGATGGCCATGACGATGCCGCTGCGCACGCGGCCGACGCACAGCAGCAGCAGCAGCAGCAGCAAGTCAGTCAGTAATGGAGACCTTGGCGATGCAAGCACGCACGAGGGCGCGACGCACCTGCGGTAGGCCGTGATGCCCTTGGACTTGAGCCAGAACCAGAACGCGTCGCAGTGCGCCGCGCAGCCGACCAGCCCGTCGTCGTTGTCGTCCGAGTTCCCCTGCCGCGTCAGATAGAACCGTCAGCTCTAGCTCATTTTTACCTTTGCGCACGCACTGCGCGGCAACGGCAACGGCGGGACGCACCTTGAGCAGCAGGAACTTGCCGATGAGCTGGAACGTGTTCTCGATGGCGTCGCCGTCCTCGCCGTCCTGGCCGAGCTTCGAGACCGCCGCCGGGCCGATGCCGGGCACCTCCGTCAGGTCGCCCGTCAGCGGCGCACGCAGGAAGTCGGCGAGCGTGTCCTCGGCCACGCGGGACTTCTGCGGGTCGTAGCCGTCCGCCATACTTACGCCCCCGACTGCTTCTTGCTGCTGCTTCTTGCTGGTTGCGGTGCTGCGGATTCGCGTTTGGCTCGGGTTGAAAAGCAAGGGGGGAAGAATCCCGAAAGAAACCTTTGAGAATGGATGCACGGTTTATATAAATAGTACTGCAGCCGAATTGGTGAGTGCTTTGTATGGTAGAGAACCTTTTACAAGAAGGAATAACGTCTGCGATGATGAGTATTTGAAACATCAAGGATCTGGGGTCAAATGACATTCATCAGCGAAAATGTTTTGCAAACAATCTGCTCTGAGGGGTAAACATTGATGTGTACCACATTCCATGTGGACGAATGTGTCGGAACTCATGTGGACGAGCACCACCCATGTGGACGCCGCCTCGCCTACGCGACGGCCGTGGAGCTGTCGCCCGGGTCGGAGCCCGGGCACATGCCCGTGCTGACCTGCACAAGCTCGGGGTTGTGCTCGTAGCAGGAGGCCTGCTGGATCGCGCACGGGTTCACGAACGACCGGCCGTCGGACGCGCACACGGGGTCGTCGTGGTAGTCCTGCGGGCACAGGTCAGCGCAGTCGGACGCGCTCGAGGAAGACGTCGAGTTGTCCGACGAGACGAACTCGACCGTCTGGGCGATGTAGCCGGCGTCGACCGCGACAGCGAGCACAGCAGCGAGGAGGACGGCGACGGCGTGCTTCATAGTGCTGGAGTTGGAGCGGGTCTTGGAGATTCTGGTGGAGGCTTGTGTTGTTCGGCGCAGGTTGAGAACTGACAGTCGCGGAGCACGCTTCCGGAAGCGACTCGGCGTGGGTATCTCGTGCATGAGCGCAGGGTCGTTGCGAACAGTAAACAAGGGCCTGCTCGAGTCGTGGTGAGCTGTAGACGCGCTGGATGGGTCGCTGCGAACAGCAAGCAAGGGCCTGCTCGAGCCGTGGTGAACTGTTGACGCGCTGGATGGAGTAGAGGCGTCCGACGGCGACTTTACGGGGACCCACAACCAACGGCAAAGGTATCTATCGGAACTCGGAAAGGAAGGGCGTGCACATCTGAACAGCACGAGGTAGAGGCCGCCGTGTCGTCACTGCAGCTTGCTCCGTATCCAGCCGAGGCAGATCATCTCGTCGACCAGAGCGCTTTCAAACACAACGCCGGTCGTGTTGTCGAGCATCAACGTGACACGGACGCGATGCAGACGAATCACCTCAAGCACACGGCAATACATTCACTATACGTCCTCGCCGCTTCAACTTGGGCAGGCCAACACTACTCAATCTAACACATGCGATCACGCCGACCTTCAGGCCGATGGGTCGCAGTCGCAGGGGGCCATGATGCACTGGCACGTCGGCGTCGTCTGCTCGACGCTCGAGGAGCTGCCGTCCGCGCACTCGCCCTCGCTCGCTTGCGTCAGGTTGAGCTTGGGGCTCTGGCAGCTCGCCACCTCCAACTCGCACGCGTTCGAGTACGACTTGCCGTCCGAGCCGCACACCGGGTCGTAGATTTCCATGCACACTTCGGGGCAGTCCGAGCCCGCGTCCGTCGCGTCGGTGCTGTTGCTGCCGAGGTCGCTGCCAACCGTCGCTTCGCCGTCGATCGAAGCCGACGAGGCCCTCGACTCGCACGCTCCATCCCCGACGGCGGTGAGCGACGGGTTGCTGCACTGGGCGAGGCCGAGCATGCACGAGTTCGAGTACGTCTTCCCGTCCGAGCCGCAGACCGGATCGTACTCCATCGTGCACATCCGGTTGGCGCAGTCGTCCGCCTCGCTGCCCGTTGTCTCTTCCGTCGTCTCTGGGGTCGGCTCGGGCGTCGACTCGGCCGCGCACTCCGAGTCGGACACCTGGACGATCTTGCTGTCCGGGTTCTCGCACTGCGCGATGAGCAGGAAGCACGAGTTGGAGTACGTCACGCCGTCCGAGCCGCACACGGGGGCGTAGATCTCGATGCACGCGTCGGGGCAGTCGGCCGCGCCGGACGAGGCCAGCGAGTCGGCGGGCAACACCGTCGCCACCGTCTGTCCGACGTCGCTGGAGTCGCTGGCGTCGACCGCGAGCGCAAGCGCCGCCGCCAGGAGAGCAGTCACCGCGAGCTTCATCTTCTGGCGATGGGGTTACTTGTGGACTTGCGCCTTGTGGGGGAAAATGATTAATGAAAGACCTCTGCGCCGCTCCAGAGACGAGGAGTAACCGCGTAACCGGCTTCTTATCGCCAGCGTTTGCTGTTCGCGCCTCTACCGAACGCTGGCGCCTTCAACGAGCGGGGTTATCCCATTCGCGAAAGGCGGCCGCAATGCATGGCTGCGGCCCAGTCAACCCGCGTACCCCCCCCCC
>JAADYB010000336.1:0-24624 GCA_023338075.1 Phytopythium litorale
GGATTATCAGCAAATCACCGCTCGCGGAAACGTCGCGAATAAAGCACAGTGTGCGTATTTGGTCTCTAAATGGCCCGGAAACGTCTTTGAATTGCATGAAACGTTTTGGAAACGTATTAGAAATGACCGCTCATTATTCGAGCAGGTAAGGTAGATACCATTTTGAGGACAACGGTACTTCTGAAGATGGTTACGCGGTAACCTTCCAAGCGAGCCCCAACATGCACCCTCGCCTCCTTCCCCACCTTGCTCTGGCACATCTTGGGCAAAGTCATCGCGTTGGCTCTGCCGTAGCGATGCACACACGCCTGGACTCGGTGCTCGGCCATCCAGGGCACCTATCGCGAGTCATACAATGCGGCGACGCTCGCCTCGCGTTGACTCGAGCGGGCAGGCAGTGCCTCCCGCGCCTGTAGTCCGCCTTCCCGCCCCCGTCCATGCCGAACGGGCAGCGTTGTGCGGCGCACGCACACCGCGTGGAGTGTCCGTCTCCGCTCTCTCCGTGTCGCTGTCCAGACTGGAGTACGTGGCGGGCTGCAAGTCGATGCGCAAGTCGATGCGTCGCCAGCCAGGCGATGACGGACCGCCGGGCGTCTTTACACGGCCGAGCCGAGTCGGTGTGAACCCTCCTTCGGCATGTAAAAGCCGGCCCCGAGGGTGCGTTGCGGGCATTTCGGAGCTGATCTGGCGTACTGTGGCACGGGTGGCCCAGCCTCAAGCGCGGGTCGGGAAGACGCCTTGAAGCCGGCGAGTCAGCGCGCACTTGGTGTTTGTATGCCTCGGCCTGCAGTTTCCAGAACACGACGCGCTGCTCATCATACGCGCAAGGCAAACGAGTGAATCTCCCCACCGAACCGCGACGGGTCTTCAAATATGGCTCGCCCATTTGCATCGCCTTGCTCCAAAAGTGCCGGCCAGGTCTCGACGTGAAAAGCGTCAGTCTCACCTCACGTTATCTCTGTTATATCAGTGTATTCCCCACAAAAAGCACACATTTGTGTATAATACACTGACATAATGAGCGAAATGGACGATCCCACGCGCGCATCCCCCGCGGCTTGAAGCGCATCAATGCGCGCCGCTCCAGCGGGCAACTCGCTTCCTTTGTCCACATGCACGCACTGTGCACTCGACGCGAACGCTGTAGAGACTGTAGTATGTTGCAGGACGACAGGGCCGTGGGCGTCGGCCATGGTCTGTGCGTCGGTCTCCGGGCCGCCCGACTGGTCCATTCCGCAACTCGCCGGCCGCCGGACAGAGCACCACCACTGCCGAGACGCGAAACGACCTGCCTGTCAGGCAGCCAACCAGCATGAGCTCGTCCAGGGGCGACGGGCTGTACTTCCCGGCGCCGCGCGGGCTGATGGTGACGGCGCCGACGGGCCGCGACCGGCTCGTCATGTCGGACCAGGAGCTGTGCGACGACATCGTGGCGACGCTGCCCAAGCTGAGCGCGGCCGTGGCGCGCGACACGTACGGCCGGCGCTGGAAGCAGGGCCACCGCAAGCACGGCGTCGACTGCTTCGAGCTGTCGACGGGCGCGGACCCGGACGCGGCCATGGACGACGACCAGGCGGGCGACGACCTGGACATCGCGCACGCCGTGGTGGCCAAGGCCGAGCTGCGCTGCCACCTGAACGAGGTGCTCAACGTGCTGCTCGCGCACGAGTCGAGCGCGTACGAGTCGACCATGCAGGCGCTGGCGGGCCGCAAGTTCAAGAAGGGCGACGTGCTCTTCAGCCAGAAGCGCCGCCTCTCGCGCGAGGACCGGCGGCAGTCGCTCGTCATCGCCCCGCGCCGCGACGACTCGGAGGGCGGCGACGCCGACGGCGAGGCACCCGAGCAGGCGCTGCTGACCGTGGCCACGGCGACGCTGCGGCCGACGCTCACGGTCAAGTTCAGCACGCGGCACAAGCGCACGCAGCGGCTGTGCCTGTCGACCTTCACGCAGCAGTACACGGCCGAGCACCGCGCCGTGCACGTCATCAAGACGCTGCCCAAAGCGGCACATGACGAGCTGGTGCCGAGCAGCGACCGCACGGCGCTGCGGCGCGAGCTGGACCACCTGGCCGTCGGCTTCCACATCGAGTCGACGCGCCGCGTGCCGGGCATGGGCAGCAACGCGCAGGTCACGCGCATCTTCGCGCACGGGTACGCGTCGCCCACGCCACCGGCGCGCTTCGGCGAGCTCGGCCGCAAGCAGGCAGGCGTGGCCAACGCCGTGGACCTGGCGCGGCGCCGCGAGGGCATCATGAACCCGGAGGCCAAGCACGTGCTGCGCGTGCTGACCAAGTCGCTGCGCAACATGGAGCTGGTCATCCGGCGCCGGCGCTTCGGCTTCCAGTCCTTCATCTACTTCCCCGTCGGCTACGATGAGCCGGCGCTGGAGCGCGCGTGCACCATCTGCAGCAAGAAGTTCTCCTTCTTCCGCCGCGACTTCTTCTGCCACCTGTGCGGCCACATGTGCTGCCGGGACTGCTCGCAGCTCTACGAGGTCGAGGCGCGCGTGGGCGAGCTGCGCAAGAACCGCTGCTGCCTGCAGTGCGTGCACCGCGTCGACTCGTGCATCTTCGACGACGAGGACCTGCTCGAGGCACTCGACTGCCCCACGGTCGTCGACGTCGACGACGCGCGCTGGCTCAACGACGACCAGTTCCACCTCGCGCTGCTCGAGTCGCACGGCGACCTGAGCGCGCAGGACACCGTGTCCGTCTCATCGGCCGAGGAGCTGACGGAGCAGCTCAGCTCGACGGACGACGCGCAGCGCTCGAACGCGCTCGAAATGCTCGGCCAGCTCGTGCGGCCCGTGGCCGCGCACAAGCCGTACCAGTTCGCCGACCCGGTGCTGGCCGCCAAGACGAGTCTGCTGACGTCCAAGCCCAAGAAGCGCAGCAAGGCGCGGCAGGTCGAGGTCGAGGTGGAGAACTACCTGAGCGCGAGTCTGCGCATGACCAAGGATGAGTACCGCGCACGCGGGCGGTTCGAGGTCGCGGACCTCGAGCGCGACTACGTGCTCGAGTTCGACGAGGCCGCGACGACCAAGGCGGACCACCCGCTGCCGCCGGCGCCGGACAAGCGCAAGGAGGCCAAGCGCCGGCAGTTCATCGAGCGCTCGGGCGTGCTGCGCGCCGAGTACGACCACTCGGCGCTCGACCTGATCGCCGAGGTGGCGGCCAAGCGGCTCAACTGCCCCATCGGCTTCGTGTCCATGGTGGACGACCAGTTCCACGCCATCGGCGCCTACAACCTGCCCGAGGACGCCTACCACCTCGCGCGCACCAACAACGTGTGCATCCACCAGGTGTACGCCGAGAAGCCGCTCGTGCTCAAGAACCCGCAGCGAGACATGCGCTTCGCGCAGATGCCGTGCGTGCGCGAGCTCGACGTCAAGTTCTACGCCGGCTTCCCGATCCGCGGCCCGGACGGCGCTGTCGTCGCTTCGCTCTGCACTGCGGACGCCGTGCCGCACAACAACATCTCGACCAAGGACTACGCGACCATGGAGGCGCTCGCCAAGCTCGCCGGCGACCTCGTCACGCCGCGCGATACGTCGCTGTCGATGGCCAGCAGCGACGTGCTCGGCATGTCCATGGTGACCAACAGCGGCCGCGGCGAGCCCGCGTACGCCTATTAACGAGCGAGTCGAGCGAGTGAGTGAGCCTTGGTGTCGATGGTGGTCCCAGTCAGCGTGTGCATGTGGTGAAGAGTGAGGAGAGAGGACTGTGAATGACTGAATGGCAGTTTGCTGAGGGAACTGCTTGTTGCCGTGGCTTGCCGTCTCCACACCAGCGTGGGTATCGACATGGTGGCGCTGCTCTTCACCTGGGGCTGTGAATATCGCATTGATGCCGGACGCCTTGATGAACGACCTCACAGAAGACGAGTGTTTCAAGGTTTCTCGTTGTTCGTTGGCTAACAGATAGAGCTGCCTTCTTCCCCTTGAGAAGGTCTAGAGAGCATCATAGACACATACAGCCGACTCGGACTCGCACGCTACACACGACCACGGAGCTTCGCCCGCCGCTCGACCGTTCCTAGTGACCCGCGGCCATGATGGCGGCGTGCTTGGGCGCCACGATCTCCGAGGCGAGCTTGGCGAGCGTCTCCATGGTCGCGTAGTCCTTGGTCGAGATGTTGTTGTGCGCCACGCCGTCGGCGGCGCAGAGTGAGCCGACCACCTCGCCGTTGGGTCCGTGGATCGGGAAGCCGGCGTAGAACTTGACGCCCAGGTCCTCGACGCACGGCATCTGCGCGAAGCGCATGTCTCGCTGCGGGTTCTTGACCACGAAGGGCTGCTCGGCGTACACGGCGTGCATGCACATGTTCTCGTTACGTGGTAAGTGGTGTGCGATCTCGGGCAGGTTGTAGTTGCCGATGGCGTGGAACTCCTGGTCGTCCACAACCGACACGAAGCCGATGGGGCAGTTCATGCGCTCGGCTGCCACCTGTGCCAGCATATTGAGCGCCGCGCGGTCGTAGTCCTTGCGCAGCACCCCCGACTGCTGGATGAGCTTCAGCCGGTTGGCCTCCTTGTTCGAGTCAGGCATGGGCGGCAGCGGGTGGTCCGCGTTCTCCACCTTGGACCCATCGAACTCGAGCCGGTAGTCGCGCACGCGGTCGTTCATGGCGCAGTCTTCCCGTCCGTACTTATAACGCGAGGCTGCCAGCTTGTCGTTCACGTGCTTCTCGATGTCGCGACGCACCTTGGCCGCCTGCGACTTGGGCTTCTTGCCGCGCATGGACGGCTGGCGCTGCATGTTGCGAGACGAACTCGAGGACGAGCTCGACGGACTGCTGACCAGGCGACCAAGCAGTTCGAGTGCACGTGAGCGCTGCGCTGGGTCGTTCGAGTACAGCTGTCCAGTGAGCTCGTCCATCTCGGCCTCCGAGGACGCGACGGACGCGGCGTCCTCGTCGTCGAAGTCGCTCGTGTGCACGGCGTTCCAGTCCTCCTCGGTCGCCTCGACGAGCAGCGGGCCGAGCGCCGGCACGAGGTCCTCGTCGTCGAACTTGCAGGCGTCAACCTTGACGACGCACTGGACGCAGCAGCGGTTCTTGCGGATCTCTCCGATGCGCGCTTCGACCTCGTAGAGCTGCGAGCAGTCCCGGCAGCACATGTGACCGCAGAGCTGACAGAAGAAGTCGCGGCGGAAGAAGGAGAACGTCTTGCTGCAGATGGAGCAGCGCTTGAGGTCCACCGCGTTCATGTCGTCGCCCGCGTACTCCTTGGGGAAGTACACGAACGACTGGAATCCGAAGCGCCGGCGCCGGATGACGCGCTCGAACTGCGCCAGCGACTCGGTCAGCATCCGCATCACGTGCTTCGCCTCCGGGTTCATGTACGCCTCGCGGCGACGCGCCAGGTCCTGCGGGTCGACATTCGACAGCTCCTTGCGGTTGTGTTCGCGGCTGCGGAAGCCGCTGGACGCGCGGTCCGTCGCGTATGCGTGCGCGAAGATGCGCGTGATCTGCGCCGAGCTACCCGGGTACGAGCTGGGCGGCCGCACCGGAGCCGCCGACGACTGCAGGTCGAAGCCGACACCGATGTGGTCGAGCTGGCGCCGCAGCGCCGTGCGCTCGGTCGACGGCACGACCTGATCGTGCACGTCTTTGGGCAGCGTCTTCATGACGTGCAGCGCGCGGGTCTTGCTCGGGTACTGGTGCGTGCACGTGGAGAAGCAGAGCTTCTGCGAGCGCTTCTGGCGACTCGTGATCGGCACGTGCATGGCGGGCGTGGGCCGCAGCGTCATGGACGCGACCGACAGCACGCCGTGCTGCGCCTCGTCGGGCTCCTCGGCCGTCGAGCTGGACGCCTCGATGTTCTTCTGCGTGCTGCTGTTGCCGCCGAACTGGCAGCGCTGGTGGAAGAGCACGTCGCCTTGCTTGAAGCGCTTGCCGTTGAGCGCCGACATGGTGGACTCGAAGGCGTCCGACTCGTGGTGCATCAGCACGCTCAGCGCCTCGTTCAGGTGGCAGCGGAGCGCCGTCTTGGCCACGACGGCGTGCAGCACGTCCAGATCGTCGTCGCGGTCCAGCGGCGCGTAGTTGGGCTCGAGCTCGAACAGCTCGACGGCGTTGGCGCCGCTGTTGCCGGTCGTGAACATGCTCAGCGGGCCGGAGGATGAGGACGAGGCCGCCGAGGACGCCACGCGCGCCTTCTTCCAGCGGCCGCCCTGCACGTCGCTGCGCACGGCTGCGTGCAGCTTGGGGATGGTCGCGAGCACGTCGTCGCAGATCTGCTGGTCCGAGAACACGAGCGTCTCCTGGTAGTCGCGGTGCGAGCGCACCACGAGGCCCGGCGCGTTCGGAGTGGCCCCCATGCGGCTGCTGGCCGTCGTGCTGCGCGCCGTCGGCTGCTGGCTGCTGCGCACGCTCATCCTGCTCGGCCGCGGTCTCGTGCAGTGGCTAGAGGTGGTTGGAATGGGCGGGGAGCGGCGGGGACGCGGTCGAGTCGGTTCGAGCGAGGCGAACGCGAGCTTCGAGCGTGTGGGTCGAAGGAGCGGCGCGGCGTGCGGGCAGACGGCAACTTGCGAAGTGAGCAGCGGAGGGGCTGGAGCGATCGGCACGGAGAGCAAGCGGCCAGCGCGCTTGGTTGTGCGTGTGCTTGCGCTCTCTTCGCAGCGTCTCGCACCAGCGTCGAAGCGTTACACGGCGCGTCGGAGCCCAGCCGGAGTGGATCGGCCGGCCGCACCAGGCTGGACTTTGGCGCCTTGGTGGGCGGCCTGGCCCGACTGCGCGCGCCACTTGCATGCCGCGTCCACCAGCTGCTCGTCCCGTGATCTTTCCTCTCTTGGACCCGTTCGCGGAGCCAACACATGCGCGCCAACCGGCACTCGGAGCGGCGAGAGGCGGGGCACGGGCTGATGCAGCGCCTTGGTGGGATGTGTCTCGCTGGGCGTGCGCGGCTGACAATGCGACGACTCGTGTCGAGTCGACCGCTGCAACCTGTTGGCGAGCGGCTGGCGCAGGACACTGGAGACTGGAGAGACGCCACCGCAGTCGGCCATCACCGTTACGGAATCATCAAGTTGCATGTGTGCTGGTGGGCCGTCGGGTTGTCCCACGCGTCCGCGTTACTCTGTTCATGGACTTCGAAGTGTTCACATGCATGACCACCAGCCAGCAGCATTTCGTCGAGAGGATTGCTCTCGTCGCCCGCCGACGCGCTGAGGCGAATCAAGCTTGACGGCTCGGACAGCCGCGCGAGGGTCGAAAGAGCAGTCGGTCAGGACCACGAGCCTATCCACTCGTCCCCCACGGACACTTCAATCATAACTGTAGTCGACTCGCATGTTCGCATGTTGGGCTCCGATACCGTCGATGGGCTCCGATCGGAGCGTGCCGAGCCGTGCCGCGACTTGGATAGTCGCCGCGCACGGAAAGAGTCGGCGAGCACGCACGACGCACGCATTGTCCACGGCGGCGGTGCCTTTACGTCATGCATGAAGCGAACAAGGCGCTCGTTCCGCACATGGGCGTCGAGGAAGAGGCGAGAGAGCCGCGGCAGCCGTCAACATGTTGCTAGTCAGTTGGTGTGCGCCACCATCCCCATAAGCGCTCCGGTGAGATATTATGTATATAGATCGATCATATCCAGCAATTTGTGTAAAATAATAAAGCATGTATAGTACCATCAGATAAAGACACATATGTATTATCGCAGTATCAGACAGATTCGCTTTGCACGGATTACGATGGCCACCGTGTTTTCATCAGCGCGCATCAGCTGATCGATCGTCGATTGAGTCCCCACGCCCCACCGTCACGGTGACCGCGGGCTCCCCACGTCTGCCGGCTCCACGCTCCGGATGCCAATCGCTCGGCCCTGCATTGCATTGGAGCTTTTCTCGATCAAGGGAGAGCTGTATCGCCCGGGTCGACTCCAACGGCCAAGACCAACCAAGCTGGAGAAGCGTCTGGGCAAGGTTACCATCGCCTCCACCGCGTTCTTCGGGTCCAGTACTCCCGGCGGTGGTTTAAAGGGGTCGATACTGACTGCGGCATGACCAGTGACTAACTGTGGCCGCTCTGGGAGCATAGTGGGCTGCTGGCACAACGGCGTGGACGCCGAGGTTGGCGCGTGTGCTTGCGGGTCGTCTTTGGCCCCGGCGGAGCATCAGTTGCGGTGTTTATAGCCGCATAGAGCCTCTGAGAGTCGCACCCCGTATCTCCTATCGCCATGGAGGTGGCTTCATGCGTGCGTCAGCAGAGAGAGAGAGAGCGATCGTTGTGCGTGTG
Source organism: Phytopythium litorale (assembly GCA_023338075.1). Lineage (NCBI taxonomy): Eukaryota > Oomycota > Peronosporomycetes > Pythiales > Pythiaceae > Phytopythium > Phytopythium litorale. Next base: position 8,239 of record JAADYB010000336.1, read on the forward strand.
GTTGCATCCTCGTGGTGACTCACCACGATGATCGGCACATACCAATGCTCGCCGACGCGCCGTGATGTTGGCGGCCGAATCGCTACGCTGATGCACGGGGGTGCTGTATGCCGAAATCGCACTCTGTAGGCAGCCCAGCGACGACTGCTGTTGCGAGTTCGTCCCCAAAGCCCTCGTGTTGACACGCTGGCAAGCCAAACACTTCGTTGGCACTGCAACGAGCGACCCAGACTCTCGAGTGGTGACATCCATCTTTGAATTGATTGGATCTCTACCTCTAACGCCTACCTACGACACTATTGAGGTCGAGAGCATGAGGTTTGCAGGTCTCTTCCGTGTCGACCAGGCGAAGGGCAGTTCGGCATTGTGCTTGTTCCGAGCCGCGGATCTGCGCTGCTTGATCCAACACGACTTGCACGTGTTGTCGGGGGGGGGCGGCGATCAGCACCGACCCCGATCTTCGTCAGCCCAATGGACTTGAGTAGGCTCTTGCTGGTCAGCGACAGCACGTCCCGCACGTTGTCATCCTCCGTTCGTCTCGAGTAGAATGCACAGCGACGATGCGCGCGCAGACTGCGTCGGGTCGACTGGCCCGGCCGATTCCCCCACTGCGCATCGCTGTAGTGACAAGCAAGCGAGCGGAAGAACGGTCATCACGAGATCGTCCAGCTTTAGGTGCGTGTAGTTTTGTGTCGGCAAGCCTGCGGCGCCTGCGCGCACGTTTGTTTGATCAGCACCGCCTGCTCATTGCGCAGCTCATCGATTTTCTCGACCGCCACTGTGCACATTCACGCGCATTGGTTGCAAGCAGGTCGGGAACCGGGTGAAAAGGCAGCCTGCTCGCGCATAAGCCCGCGAGAGATGCACGAGGCGCAGACGGGTGATGCAGGAGCGACACGTCATTGCCTTTGGTGGGACTCGTCCCGCAGCAGTGCCCCGCCACTCCGTCTCTGCGTGCATTGCTGTGTCCCTCAGTTCCGCCGGCACCGAAGAAGATCCTACGCAGCTTGGCCATCGTTGACACAGCATCGTGTTCTGTAGAGGCGTTGGATGCTCTTCAACTGTGGGGTGGACCTGAGTAGAGAGATGCGACTGCTGTGACTAACGCGCGTTCAACTCGGAGGCGCCGCGACGCTGCAACGTTCCGGCATGCAGAGCTCTGGCGGCTCCGAGAGAGCAAGGGAGCATCGTCAATCGGTGTGCTGTAATGCGGGCACGCACCCCTCCTCGTTTGCCGGACGGCCGGCGCTTGAGCGAGAGGCCGGGGAGGAGCGACTCCTTCCCACTGGGAATCTCTCCTCCGCGCTCATGTAAAAGCGGCGACATGCCACCATCACACCGCCGTCCGCTCGAACGACCTGCAACGACGGAGCAGTCCCTTGCCGCATCGGAGAGCGCTCGCAGAGGTTCAAGTACTATTGAGACGCCGGCGAATCATCAACTGGCGAGTTGATGCACTGCTCATGGACCACCGAGCGCCACACACGGCGAGCACAAGGACACGCCGGGTTCGTGCCTCATAGGGCGGGCAGGCTAGGCTGCTCACTCGCATTGAGGTCATCAGCAAGCGCGCGCACGGAGGACTTGAGCTCAAGTCGGCGGCCCGACCAGATTATTCCGCGCGATTTGCAGGATTCACTTGAACAAACTATGGACGCACCGTTGTGGTGAGTCCAGCGCGAACCCGGTCGACCACCTGGAGTGGCGGCAGCATCCGAATCCTTGACCGTCTGGTGATACTGAATCCGAGTGTCGAATATCCGCGTTTTATCCATCGCCACGCTTGACTCGGGCTTTGTATGCCCGACGCCGTCGCACGTCACGAGCTCACCACGACAGTCAATGCAATGCGGTCAGGCCATCACCTCCGACTGACTCGCGCGTCCCACTGCGCATTGCAGCCTGCGAGGCCATTGGCCGGGCCGCTCCGCCGTGGCAGATGCCGCGCGCCTATGCAGGACTGACGCGGGGACGCCGGCAGAGTCTCCGGAACCCTGGCGTCCCACGGGCGGCGCGGCCGGGCAGACGCTGCCGACCGTCGGCCGTGGACTCGCACCTCGCATGGTCAACCAACCAGCCGCCCAACTTCTCCCTCTGCCTCCCTCTCTCTGTGCCGGTCTCCTCGGTTGGAGCCCTCCGGTCGCTGTCGGCCGGCGCTCACTCTTCAAATCGCCGGCGGACGCCTCCATCACCTAGCAAGGCTCCCTCGATCCCTCGATCGCCATGCCCGTGAGCAGCGTGCGGTCCGGGTCGCGCAGCCAGAGCGCGTACCGGCGCAAGCAGTCGCGCGCCAAGTCGGTGTCGACGACCACGTCGGCGGCGGCGGCGCCGCCCAGCGGGCTGGTGCTGCAGGGCCGCCACGGCGCCGGCGAGCTGCTCATGACGGACCAGGACCTGGCGGACGACCTGCTGGCCACGATCCCCAAGCTGCACGCGGCGCTGGCGTCGCACCGCCGCGGCCGCCGCGCGCGCACGTGGCGCCACAAGGGCCGCAAGGCCGACGTGGACGCGTACGAGCTCGTGCCGAGCGACAGCAGCAGCGCCGGGCCGCTCGGCGGCGGGGAGGACGACCTGGACGTGGCGCACGCGCTGCTGTCCACGACCGAGCTGCGCTGCCACCTGAACGAGGTGCTGAACGTGCTGATCGCGCACGAGTCGAGCGAGTACCAGGCGACGATGGGTGCGCTGTGCGGCAGCAAGTTCCGCGACGGCACGGTGCTCTTCCAGCAGCGCTGCCAGCTGCACGACGAGTCGGCGCGGCAGACGCTGGCGGGGCCCATGGATCAGCCGGCGCCCGGGCAGGCGTCGCAGCTGCTGCTGAGCGTGAGCATGGCCACGCTGCGGCCCAACCTGCGGCTGGCGCTGAGCGCCAAGCACCGCGGCACGCAGAAGCTGCTCTTCTCGTCCTGCACGCACCAGTACGCAAGCAAGGACCGCGCCGTGCACGTCATGAAGACGCTGCCCAAGCACGTGCACGACCAGGTCGTGTCGCCCGAGGACCGGTCGGCGCTGCGGCGCGAGCTCGACCACATCGCCGTGGCCTACGACATCCACACGGAGGCGCAGCCGGCGGCGCGCGGCGTGCCGAGCTCGCCCAACCACCAGCCGCGTACGCGCGTGACGGCGCACGCGTATGCGTCCATCTCGGCGCCGCAGCACTTCCGGTCGGCGGCGCAGCCCGGCCGGCGGCTGACGTACACGCCGTCCGAGCTGGCCAAGCGGCGGTCGGCCGTCATGAACCCCGAGGCCAAGCACGTGCTGCGGCTGCTGAGCAACTCGATGCGCGGCTTCGAGCGCGTGATCCGGCGTCGGCGGTTCGGCTTCCAGTCGTTCGTGTACTTCCCGAGCGTGCCGCACGGCCCTGAGGGGGCCAACGCCATGTCGACGTGCGCCATCTGCCGCAAGAAGTTCTCGCTCACACGCCGAGACTTCTTCTGCCAGCTATGCGGGCACATGGCGTGCAGCGACTGCTCGCAGATCTACGAGGTCGAGGCGCGCGTGGGCGAGATCCGCAAGAACCGCTGCTGCGTCGAGTGCGTCGTGCGCGTGGACGGCTGCAAGTTCGAGGACGAGGACATCATCGCGGCGCTCGGTCCCGTGGTCGTCGAGCACGACGGCCCGTGGTTCTCGGACGACGAGTACGACGACTGGGCCGACACGGCCTCCATCGGCTCGGCCTCCAGCACCGACACGCTGCGCGAGCAGCTGTACTCGGGCGACGCGGCCGAGCGCTCGCAGGCGCTGCTCATGCTCGGGCAGCTCGTGCGCGGCGCGAGTCCGACGGCCGGCGGCGTCGGCGTCGGGCACAGCAAGGTGGTGCACAGCCGCAAGCTGCGCACGCAGCAGTCGGCCGAGAGCAGGGAGAAGGCCGCGGACAAGCCCAAGGACCTGGCCGACCTGGTGCGGCGAGACATGGAGCGCCACCTGAGCCAGAGCCTGCGCGTGGCCGAGAAGAAGCTCAAGCCGCAGGACTTCGTGGTCGCGGACCTCGAGCGGGACTACGCGCTCGAGTTCGACTCGAGCCGCACGCGCGACCCGAACCACCCGCTGCCGCCCATGCCCGTGCACGACAAGGAGGCGTCGCGGCTGCGATACATCGACGAGTCGGGCGTGCTCAAGCCCGAGTACGACCGCGCGGCGCTCAACCTGCTGGCGCAGGTGGCGGCCAAGCAGCTCAAGTGCCCCGTCGGGTACGTGTCCATGGTGGACGAGGACACGTTCCACGCCGTCGGCACCTTCCCGGAGCGCAAGGCCGGCAACGAGGCGCCGCGCGTCGAGAACATGTGCGCGCACACGGTCTACGCCGACATGCCGCTCGTGGTCAAGAACCCGCAGCGGGACATGCGCTTCGCGCAGATGCCCATCATCAAGGACGCCGGCGTCAAGTTCTACGCGGGCTTCCCCATCCGCGCGCCGGACGGCGCTGTGGTCGCCACGCTCTGCGCCTCGGACTTCAAGCCGCACGAGAGCATCACGACCAAGGAGTACGCGAGCATGCAGGTGCTCGCCGACCTCGCCGCGCAGATCGTCGTGCCCCAGCGGCAGCCGCAGGTGCGTCGGCAGCACTCGCGGCCGCCTGCGCTCGCCTACTGAGCCCGCCGACGGTCGAGTGTCGAGCACCACTTCCTTATAACCGCCTCGATCTATAAATGCGCTTGTTCATGGCGGTTTGCAACCTCTTCACTCGTGCTTGGATGCCTTCTCGACAGCCCGAGTCCAGCGCCGACGCGATGCCGTGCGTCTCTGCGCTGGCCGTGACGGCGCGGCAGGAGGATCGGGCGTATCGCTCCTCCACGCCGCGCGGGTCTAGTCTGCCGGTCGCCATGGACGGCATGATCGCGGCGGCGTCGGCACACCTCCAGGACCTATCGGCGAGCCCGGCGACAGTGTCGAGCCGTCCAACCAGCAGCACTGATCGACCGCGCGCGTCTCCCAACCAGGAACCGACAGCGACTCCGTCGCTTGCTCAGAGCAGACCACACCAAGCGGATTACCCTGGTCAAGGGACCATCTCGCTGGACGACTACGCCGACAGCTTCCCGCTCGTGCCGCTGCCGATCATCCCGCAGCTCGGCTTGGACGACCTGCAGCGGCTGGCACGAGGGCTGCAGGTATTGCTCGACTCTCTCCACGCCGGCGCGAGTGCGGAGGACCAGCAACTGGCCAAGTACGCGGCGAGGCAGCTTTCGCTGGTCCAGCGGCAGCACGAGCAGCTGCGCGCAGAGGCGCGAGTCCGCGCACTGATCGCAGGGGACCTCGCCGCTGTCGCTGCGGTCTCGAAGGCGCTGCCGCCGGCAGACCCAGCGCAAGGAACAGCAGCCCGACCGATATTCCTCACGCCAGTCTTGGCCTCGACAGCTCCCAAGCAGACTCCGACTCCAACTCCGCGGCACAACTCTGCGTCCTCGCTCCCATCGAGTCCGGCGACTGCGTCTGTGCCTACTCCACCTGGCCTCGCGGCGTCTTCGAGTGCGCACTATCTTCGCAGCAAGAAGGACTCTCTGGAGCGAGCGAAGGCGCTAGTTCGCGCCAACAACGCGTCTCGGCCCAGTCTCTCCGCAGCAGCGGGGGCGACGATCTCGCCTTTCGTCATCTCCTCTGGGGATTCCAGCAGCAAGAAGCGACGCCGGCCGGCGAAGAAGCTGACGCCCGAGGAAGCGGCCGAGCAGAAAGCGCTCCAGCTAGAGAAGGAGCGCGAGGCGCGGCGCCAAGCGGCCTACCAGCGCTTACTCGCCCGCCAAGAGCTCCAAGCCAAGAAGAAGGAGCAGGTGCGGACTCATACTCAGCAAACTGCAACAAGCGACAGCATCGACCCACAGAGTGGAGACCCAGTGCTGGCGAAGGCTGTGCCCGACCCAAGTGCTGGCCCTGGTGTTGAAGGATGTGCCGCAGCTGGCGACGGCAATGACAGCGGCAGCGAGAGCGACACTAGTGAAGTGAGCAACTTGTCCGAGGGCGACTCGGAAGACGAGAAGCAGATCATGGCGATGAAAGTGGCGACGCCGAGGCCGACAGCGCCAGAGGAGGACGCCGACGACAACCAAGCCACGGTCAGTGACGACGACTGTGATGTTGATGGTCAAGAAGCGAACAGCCTGGAGCCATGCAACGCTTCTGAGCGCGTAGAGCTTCCAGCTCCACTAGTGACTTCACCAAGGGCGGAGGTTCCAATATTCCTGCGACCAAGCGTGGAGAACAACGAGCCTGCAGGGAGGGACGAGAGCAGACTCAGCATCGCTTCAGCGAGACAGGTTGACTCCACCACGAGACTCAAGTCGCCCGACGTTGATGACGAAGAGAAGCAGCGTGAAGCCATCAGCCTCGGACTCCAGCGGTTTGTGTCCGAGCGCGCAGCCGCGAAGCTGCAGGAGCTGCAGGATAGCAACAAACGAGAACCTCGCGGTCCAAAGCAACCCATCATCAGTCTTGGCAGCCCCAGCTCCGTTCCGTCCATGAGTGATACACCACGACAGCCTCCGCCTCAGTCTCCAATGGATGGAGACTTGAATGCTCTCAAGCTGACGTACCATTCTGCTGGTGTGCCCTGTGCTTCGATGGCACTTCCTGATGACCATGACCCGTGTCGTGGTCGAGCTGACGAGCAACAAGTCCATCAGATAGCACCAAACTCTTCCGGAGTTCATCACCAAGATACCGACGACGGCGACAAGGAGTCAATGGCGTCGAGGCAGTGTCAACCCAGTGCTCCAACGAAGGAGTCTGCAGCTTCGACTTCACCTCGTGTCGCGATTCCAGTGCTGCCCATCCCATCTACTATCACTACCAAGTGCAAGGACTACCGGGCGTACTTCAGCAACTTCCACTGCATCCTAACGAGCGCGTACGAGCAGCGAGTGGCGATAGATCCTCCGTTCAATTCCCGCGACTCGCTGACGGCCGCACAAGCGATCCACCCGCCCAACGACAACTCGCTGCGTCTCCAGCTCAAGCTGTACCAAGGCTGGCAGAGCATCATGCAGGACTACGCGACTGTGTTCGGCAACAACATCTCCACGCCGTCGTCCATGCTACCGTCGGCGTCCCCGTTCACCGCGCACTACCGCATCAATTCAACGACGCGGCGAGAGGTGTGCGAGATCGTGACAACGGCGTTGGAGAAACTCGGTGATTGGGAGGAGCACGCCTCGGGCCTGGGCCTCAAGACCACGTGGAACCTGCTCTGGACGTGGAGCAAGCCGCGCGTGGAGCGCAAGACGCTGCTTGTGTGGCAAAAGGTCAACCACTTTCAGCACGCCAAGGCGCTGACGCGTAAGGACTGCCTCAAGAAGAACATCGGCAAGTACTTGGCGATGGGCGGGCGAATGAAGCAGGCGTACGAGTGCTTCGTGCCCAAGACCTTCTTGCTGCCGCAGGAGTACGTGGCCTTCGTCCAAGCCTTCCAGGCTCGCAGCGCCAGTCTCGTCGGCACCAAGAGCAACATTTGGATTATGAAGCCAGTGGCACTGTCGCGCGGCCGCGGCATCTCGCTCGTGAACGACCTGAGCGACGTCGTGTACGGCGAGCAGGTCGTGATCCAGGAGTACGTGTCCAACCCGCTGCTGCTCGACGGCTACAAGTTCGACCTGCGGCTATACGTGCTCGTGACGTCGTTCAACCCACTCGAGGCCTTCTTCTACGAGGACGGCTTCGTGCGCATCTGCACGCGGCAGTACCACGACGGCGACCTCGGCGACCTGTTTGTCCACCTGACCAACAGCAGCATCCAGAAGGAGAACCAGGAGGCCATCTCCTCGAGCGACAATCCTATCAACGAGGCCGACGGACAGGAAGCTGGCGGCACCAAGATGACGCTCAGTTACCTGTGGAAGCGGCTCGAGGGCATGGGCGCTGATGTTGACAAGGTTCGGCGCGACATCGACGAGGTGATCCTCAAGTCGCTCATGTGTGGCGAGGACCACATTCCGTTTCAGGTCAACAGCTTCGACCTGCTCGGCTACGACATCCTGCTGGACGCCTCGTTCCGTCCGTGGCTCATCGAGATCAACGCGTCTCCGTCCATGGCGCGCGAGAACGCGCTCGACTATCAGGTGGGTGGGTGGTGCGAACGCGGAGCGAAGACGGTCATGGCTGACAGCGACTGACAATGAACAGGTCAAGGACGCGCTCATCTTGGACACGATCCGGCTCGTGAACCCCCTGCACTTCGACCGCGCGGCGCTCGTCGAGGTGCTCTCACGGCGCCTACACGAGCTAGACAACGCGGCCAAGCGGCCGCACGCGCACCTGCGGCACCCCAAGGAGGCCGAGGAGCTGGCCGCGCGCCAGCTGAACGAGGACTTGACGGTCATCTTGCGCGGCGCCGTGCCTCGCAGCTACGGCGAGCTGCCCGAACACATGGGTCGCTTCCGCCGCCTTTGCCCGCACTCGACCGCGCACAACCAGGTGCGTTGGTTGGTGCGCATGTGGGTGGGGAGGACGGAAGAGGCGCTAACTGGAATCTGTGTGGGTGGGTGTGGGCGTCGTTGGCAGCTCGTGAAGCTTAAGAAGAGCTGCGTGCGCATGGAGAGGCGCGGGGGCGTCAGCGGGTGACTGACGGGCCCTGCATCGGGGTTGGACTTATGATAACGATGGTATCCTGTGTCAACAACTTCAACTGCAACGAGGACAAGGAGCAACGGCAGTGTACCTTACAGTCTCGCTGATTTGATATTGGTGGTCGGCCACTATGTTTGAGACCATCATTCTAAAAAGTCGAGTCGAACACATTCACTCTGATAGACAATCACTCACAAAAAAGGTGGTGCGTGTCTTTTTTGGCCAAACAAGAACTGAACTGGAGCGTCGACCCGATCTTGGTTGCTGGGCTTGGTGCTGAGCATTCGCACCCGGATTCTCCTGGTTGTGTGACTCGTGGGGCCATGCGCCATGCATGCAATTATGGCCGGCCTGACCCTGAGGCCGTGGCGCAGCTTGGTTGCGAGATCCTGCAGCATGGAGACGCCACGCCGGCGCCTCGACGGTGTCCGAGAGTCCGTGTCCACTGCGATTACTTCCAGGACACCGATGCGAGAATGCACGTTGCGGTTGGTACCAGGAGGTGCTCGCAGCTGCACGTCGCGGCGTTGCAGCTGTACCTGCGCTTCAGAGAAGCTCGCGCGTCCGCGCGAGTCGGTGGCTGGCTGGGCTTGGCATGCATTCTGCGGGAGGAAGCGAGTGTCTGGCAGGCGTCAGTCACCGCCCAACATTCCCGCGACCGCGCCACCCCGTCAGATGTCAGTCGGTAGGGAGAGAGGACGCGCCGACAGCGAGTGTGCAAGGTGTCTCCCTCGCTCCAGCTCCTCGTGGTCGAATGACGTGGGGTTGTCGATGTTGAACCATTTTCGAGGGATACATGCAAGTACTGCGTTCTGCAGAACTCTTTCAGCTTGTCCAGCACAACACGTCACGTACTGTAACTCTCATATCACTTCGCTCTTTCAAGAGTGAACGTCTTCTGGCTTTTCTATATTTTTCGGTTCGCCCTGTCGCGTGGAGGCGTCAAACCAGAGTGACGGTTCGGAATGTTGGCTGCTTATGCATAAAACCTTGAATTCGCAGAGCGCCAATTGAGGTTATTCCTGGTCGGAATGCTGGTAGCGACTTGAAAATGGTATGGCTGGCTGAATTCACTCGTGTTCACTATGCTTCCGCCGGGCTGGAAATAGCAGGTCGGGCACTTCGCAAAAAGCAGAGAAGAAGGACGCTCCGGACGACACCTCGGCGAGGACCTGCAGCCCGCTGCGCGCGCTCTGAGGAGGCCGACAGCGACCACAGCGAGCCCAGGGAGGTTCCTGTACACTTGACAAGTCTCGTCGCGGCGGTTCGACCGACGGGGGTGGCGTGAAGCGGAGGCGGCGGCGGAGAAGGGAGGCGTCTGTCCGGGGGAGTTTGTCTCGCTGGACCGCGGGTTCCCGGCCGATTGACCGGAGCAGGCCGCGAGGGAGCGACTGGGACGTCGCGGAGTGTGTGTGAGAGAGAGGAGATGCCCATCCCGCGCTTTGTACTGGACGATGGGGATCGCGAAGGCAGACCCGGCGGCAGCCATGCGTTGAAGCGCAGCCGGCCCTCGGAGGCGCCAGTGTCGCCCGACGCGTGCGCGGTCGGTGTCGGCAGCCTGCTGAAGACCTGCAGGAAATTCGGTGTCGATTCGCGTGGACCGTGTCGAGCGTGGGGGCTTCCGAGCGGCCAGTCCAAGGTGGCGGGGGCGAATGAGAGCCATAACTTATTGAAGAGTGACGCACGGATTCCGGAGCCCCAGGAGAGCTTCGCCAGCACTGTCGACCTGTTCTCGCCCGGCCCGGAGACCTTTGGAGAAGACTTTGAGCTGGGACCGCCGCCGCCGTGCCCGCCGTCGCTGTGTCGGCAGAAGGCCATGGACTTCAGTGCCGGTTGCCCGCTCAAGCAGGCCGCGCTGAGCCTGGCGAAGAAGTACTCGACGCTGCGCCGCCACCAGACACCGGCGTCGATGGTGGCGCCGCCGACGGCCTGCTTTGCCCGGCTGTCGCTGTCGAGGGACCGCAAGCGGCCGACGGACACCTAATGTGAGGTTTCGACCGACTGGCGTCGACATACGCGCGTCAGCAGCCCGACTGCTGTCGCGGTTTCGGTCACGGTCATCCGTCCCAGGTTCGGGACGGTTACTGGAAGTCTTCCGGAGTTGTGAGTTCCGGTGAAGTGGTGGAGAGCCCCGCCGAGTTGGCAGGTGGTGGTGGTAGGGTGGACGAGCTGTAATCATTATCGGAAATGCGAGCGGAGCCTGGTTACCACGAGAGACATCCAAGTGAGCGAGCGGTGCCGTCCAAGTCGTTCCGGGCCTGTCCTGACCAAGCGTCTGGCGGCCAGTCGCGACCGGTCCATACCGGCCTGCTGTTCTCCCTGACCGCCGCTGAGCTGGCGCGGATGGCGGTTCATCATGTTCACCCAAGGTTGTCGGTGGCAGCATCCCCGCACGCATCCCCCAGCCATGGGCTCCGCCCAAGCATCCTCTCTTCAGCGTCGACACCTATCGGAGCGACTGGATACTGTACAATAGAAACAAAATAGAGGAGGACGCAACACTGCACGGCCGAGTTAGCGATGTCACCTCCTGCTTCATGCTTCGTGCTTCGTGCTTCGTGCTTCATGGGCCTCACACGCATTGGACACCATTGGTGTCATCTGCATGGGATCAAGTGACGGGTTCAAACTTTCGCCGCTTCTATTTCTATTTCTACCCGGGTAAATCCACGTTCAACCTCCTATTTGTAAACCTCCGCCGAGCATCAACACCCTCGTCGTTTCTATTTCTACTCTTCAAAAACGCGCGGATCGTGTGGCCCACACGAACCGAGCGAGCGGCCACGAAGGCTCGAGGGAGAAGCTCACCACCCGAATCGCCGGCGGCAGACGCGAACCGGACGGCAGGCGCGGCGCCTCGAGTCGACGGGTCCTCAGCCCCGCGAGCGGTGGCTACAGCCTCCTCCTCCTCCTCCTCTCGCGGCGGTTGACATGGCGTCAGTGGCGTCCTCGGCGCCGGGGGCAGGCGCGACGTGCCACAGCCTACGCGTGGCCGGCTCGGCGGCGGGCTCGGCGGCCGCGGCGTCCGTGTCCAAGCCGACGGCGACGTCGGCCGTGCTGGCGGCGGCGTCGCTGTCGCCGGCCATGCGCTCCGTCTTCTCTGGCGCCGTGGCAGGCGTCGTGGCTGACTCGATGCTGCACCCGCTGGACGTGATCAACCTGCGCATGAAGGTGCAGCGCGAGCCGTCGGCGCGCTACGCGAGCATCACGCGCTCGGTGCGCACGATCCTCAAGGAGGAGGGCGTGCGCGGCTACTTCGCCGGGCTCGGCACCACGCTCATGTGCTCGCCCGTGTGCGCCGCCGTCTACTTCGGCTCGTACGAGACGCTCAAAGCGGCCGCCACGCCGCACGTGTCGGAGCGCAACGCCGGGCTCGTCTACTTTGTGGCGGGCGCCTCGAGCGAGCTGCTCATCTCGGCCATCAGCGTGCCGTCCGAGGTCATCAAGTCGCGCCTGCAGCTCGGCCGCAACCCGCGCAACGCCAGCGGCGGCGCGATCAAGTACACGAGCAACTACCGCAACACGCTGCACGCGGCCTCGTCCATCCTGCGCTCCGAGGGTGTGCGCGGGCTCTACTCGGGCTACTCGGCCTGCGTGAGCGTTGACACGGTCTTCTCGGCCTTCTCCTTCCTCTTCTACGAGTCGCTCAAGACGCGGTACCGCGACCGTCTGCCAGACAACCGCCCGCTGTCCACCGTCGAGTCGCTCGGGCTCGGGTCCGTGGCCGGCGGCGCAGCCGCCTTCCTCACCAACCCGCTGGACGTCATCACCGTGCGCCTCATGACGCAGGGCAAGCACAAGACGTACTCCGGGCTGCGGCACTGCCTCGTCGACTCGGTGCAGCGCGAGGGCGTGCTCAGCCTGATGAAAGGCGCCACGTGCCGCACGGCGGCCATCATGCCCACGACGGGCCTGTGCTTCGGCGTCTACGAGACCATCAAGCTCGCGCTGTTCGATGGCGACCTGGAGGAGTTCGACCTCGACGACATGAGCTGACGGCCCGCCGCATCGACCCGACCGAGCGTAGACGACCACGAACATGTAGATTTATCAATGGAGCCGAGAAGCTTTGCCGTGGCGAGGGCACACCCGCCCCCATGCCGCTCTCCAACGCTGTCCGCTTGTCACGCAGTGGTCATATGGATGAAAGTCTCTGTTAATGCCTGTTTTGGTACTCAGGTCCCGCTGGAAGAGCGCTGGAGCAGGCGCTTGCACACGTGTCCGCCTGAATGCCCAAAGCCCCGGCTCAAGCTGCTGGCCCGCCAGCTCGTCTTCCCATGGCCTAGGTCGTGCGCTTGAAGTGGTTCTCATCGATCGTCGAGTACACGTGCCCCTCGCTCGTGAGGTAGTTGAGCGCGCTGCGCAGCTGCGTCTCGTTCATCTGCCCGCGCAGCTCCATGAAGATCTGGTCGATCTTGATCCCGCGGTCACTCGTGCACGTGGCGAGTACGTCCAGGATGGCCTTCTGCTCGGGCGAGAAGCTCGAGTCCATACCATAGTCCATCGAGCCGGCCGCGCCGCCGTAGCCGAGCGCTCCGCCGCCGCCAGCACCGAACGCTCCACCGCCCTGATTCCACGTCCCCTGCTGCTGCATGCCGAAGCCTTGCCCCTGTTGGTTGTAGTTGAATCCCTGCTGCTGCTGCTTGACAGGCGTGTTCAGCTGCTGCTGGCCGCCGGCGCCAGTCGCGGACTGAAGCGGCCCGCGCGTGTTGTACAGGTGGACGTAGACGGCGTCGAGGAAGTGGTGTGTGATCTCGTTGAAGTCCTCAATGGGCGTGACGCTGAAGCACGAGAGGCTCACGCGCTCCTGGAACGTGCGCAGCTTGCCCACGGCGCGCACATAGGCGCCCTCGCGCAGCTTGGCGAGCTCGTTCTCGGCGTAGTCGGCCTCGTCCGCGTGCAGGAACATCTGCCCGTCGAAGACGCCCGTGCCGTCGTCCAGCTTGAAGCGCACGTTGGTCGACTGCGGCGCCAGCTCACTCAGGATGCCCACGACCTTGACCGTCGCCACTTCCTGCCCGTCCAGGCGCAGCACGTCGTCCTCCGACGTCTGCACGCCGTGCAGCTGCTTGATGGTCACGGGGAACAGCGTCTGGTTGTCGCGCGAGCCGCGACCGCCGCCGCCGCCGCCCCCGCCGCGCTTGCTCGGCGTCCCCTGGCTCCCGCCCACGCCCTGCGACGCCGAGTCCATGAACCCGCCGCCGCCGTAGTCGTCATTGCCGTACGCCTCGTATCCTCCGCCGTAGTTCATTGCGGCCCTCGAGTGCTCAAGAGCTCGATTGTTGCTGTGCTGGCTGGCGGGTTTCCGCGCCAAAAGCTGGCGTTTGGCGCCAAGTGGTGTTGACAGCGCGGTCAATCGCACGCGTATTATACGCGTAAGTAACGTTATTTAGAGGGAGAAAGACTGCATTTTTTATCCCTAGTGAAACCAAGTGTAAATATTTGCTCGTCCTCGGACGGCAGCAAGCGGCGATGATGGCCTGGCCGTCATGCAGGCGGGCGAGATCACCTCGTCTGGCTTGTCGTTCAAAGGTTGGGCACCGACTCGGCAAGCCGGCGTTTGTACCTGGACTTTCAGGCGGCGTCGTCCACGGACCTGGGCGTCTTGGACGCCGTGTTGTTGTATGTTGTCTGCGACTTCGTCAACCCGCACTCGACGACGCACAAGTGCGGTTGGGCGATGGCAAGATCGTGGAGTCGAGCACAACGATGCCCAAGGTGTCGATCGTTTCTTCGATGTCGACGCAGATCGACCAAAAGTGCGCCTCCGACTCGTTCCGCGTTCTCAAGAGCGAGAGCTTTGGCGTAATGGACGTGTAGGTGTGTGGGCAACATCGGAATCATCGACCAGGTCCATCCGCCTTCGGCTTTCAGTCTCGATGGCAGTGGTGTCGAGACAGCGAGGTGTAGTTCGTATGTATCGTTATCGTTTCACGCCGGCAGTAGCTTCGAGGGCTCAAGTGCATCCGTCCTGCTGATAAGCAGTGCGTCTGGGGTTCTGGATGCTGGTGATGGGAAGATTGTCAGTTGTCGCCGTAGGCTCACGACGGTTCTGTACTGCTTTCGTCAGGCACTATTGGCGGCACTAGTGTCGAGCAACGCTGCTTCCAGCCTCTCGTCGTCTGGTGGCGTTGTGGGCAGTGCGTTTGGCACTGCTGTTGGAGGCGACACAGCATTGATTGGCGGCAGCTTCGTCAGTCAGTTCGAGGACGCGTCGACAAGAGCACCACGCTCGCCTGCGTCGCAACCGAGCGAGAAGATGGACATGCCATGTCATGGGGGGCTTCGCAGGCGACAGAGGTCTCCATGTCAACCAAGCCATCCAGCTGTCGACCGATTGCAGTCTTCAATCGATGCCGCTCAAACCTTGAAGACCACACTGAATTGGAAAGCACGGAGCCTCAGAAGCAGAGGTCGACTCTGATCCCGGTACTTCCGGCCGGGTGCATTGCGAGCGAATGCCTCCATGCTGTCCGGATTACGGGGTCGGTGCGATTGCGGGCACTTCCTCCAGACGTTCCTGGCGACGGGCTGTTTTCCGAGATTGCTCCTCTCGCTTGTCTGTGTTGCTCGAACAGCCAGACTCGTCTTGGTGTTCGGAACCTCCGTCCCAAGTGAAACGGTCCGATTCCCTGTTTTGGCCAGTCATAGGTCTTCATTCTCATATTTCGTCCAATCATATCTCCCCTTTCGTTGCACGGTTGTGCCCTGGCAGCAGTGACGCGGTCCATCTCACCCGTGTGCCGGTTCACTCGCACCTCTTGTTCATCTCTCTCGACAGCATCCTTGCTCAAGTCAATGGCGCCTTGACGCCTCGCTCTCTCGATAGAAATGCGTCTGCTGCGCGGTCGAGCGCGCGCATCCTGTTGCTGCTGGCCGGAAGTGTCGGGCTTCCGCCGCTCCGGCTGGCACCGGCCAACGCTGCACTGGTTGACGCAGTGTCAACTGGCACCAAAACTCCTGCGCCGCGCATTGTCACGCGGCGTTCGCCGTCGCCGGCTGGGTCGTGCGGTGTCGCCGTCGCTCTGCGAACTAAAATGGCAATGGCAAAGAAGGCGCGGGGCTCGCAGACGACGATGTCGCCTTGTGTGGGACGCGGTGCAGACGTCCTCGTCGTGACTGGCAGCGCCAAGGAGGCGCCTCGCTTGCTGTTCGGAGTCTCCCGAGTCCGCCGGCGAGCGGCTGCAGCGATCGCTCACAATCCAATTTGCCTTCGCCGCCGCACACCAGCAGCCAACCAACTCTCCTCGGGCCAGCTCCGCGCCAAGCATGCAGACTCCGAGCTCGCTCCGGCTCGTGGCGCTCGCCGCCGCGGCCTCGCTCGCCGCCATGACGGCGCACGCACAACAAGTCGGCACGAGTACGGCCGAGACCCACCCGGCGCTTGCAACCCAAACGTGCACGACCAGTGGCGGCTGTGCCGATGAGGATACGTCGATCGTGCTGGACGCCAACTGGCGTTGGCTTCACAAGGTCGGCACGTCCACCAACTGCTACACGGGCAACGAGTGGGACACGACCATCTGCACGGACCCCGAGACGTGTGCGTCCAGCTGCGCGCTCGACGGCGCCGACTACACCGGCACCTACGGCATCAACGCTGGAAGCGAGAGCGTGTCGCTCAAGCTCGTGACCAAGGGCCCTTACTCGACCAACATCGGATCGCGCGTGTACGTCATGGAGTCGGACGACACCTACAAGAAGTACAAGCTGCTCAACCAGGAGTTCACCTTCGACGTGGACGTCTCCAACCTCGACTGCGGTCTCAACGGCGCGCTCTACTTCGTCGACATGGAGGCCGATGGCGGTATGAGCCGCTTCTCTGGCAAC